>PVIW01006602.1:0-84594 GCA_004026585.1 Noctilio leporinus
CCACTTCTATTCAACATTGTCTTGGAAGTTCTAGCTATAGCCATCAGAGAAGAAAAAGGAATCAAAGGTATCCAAATTGGAAAGGAGGAAGTCAAACTGTCATTATTTGCAGATGATATGATAGTGTACATACAAAACCCAACTGGCTCCACCAGAAACTTACTCAACCTAATAAGCAAATTTAGCAAAATAGCTGGGTATAAAGTCAATATCCAGAAATCAAAAGCATTTTTGTATACCAATAATGAAACAACAGAAAAAGAAGTGAAAAAACAAATCCCATTTACCATAGCAACAAGAAAAATAAGGTACCTAGGAATCAACTTAACTAAGGAGGTCAAAGACCTGTACTCAGAAAACTACAGAACAATGAAGAAAGAAATCAAGGAAGACACAAATAAATGGAAATATATACCATGTTCGTGACTGGGAAGAATCAACATCATTAAAATGTCCATTCTACCCAAACAAGTAATCTACCTATTCAATGCAATCCCAATTAAAATACCAAGACAGACTTCACAGAAATAGAAAAAATACTTCAAAAATTTATATGGAGCCAAAAACGCCCACGAATAACCACCACAATCTTGAGAAAGAAGAACAAGGTAGGAGGAATCACAATACCGGACTTCAAACAATATTACAAGGCTACTGTCATCAAAACAGCCTGGTAGTGGCATAAGAACAGAAATATAGATCAATGGAACAGAATAGAGAGCCAGAAATTAACCCAGGACACTATGGTCAACTCATATTTGACAAAGGAGGAAGGAACATCAAATGGAGTAAAAACAGTCTCTTCAACAAATGGTGTTGGGAGAACTGGACAGCAACATGCAAAAAAGATAAAGCTAAACCACCAACTTACACCATACACCAGAATAAACTCAAGATGGAGAAAGGATTTAAACATAAGCAGTGCCACCATAAAGGTCCTAGAGAAAAATATAGGCAGCAAGTTTTCGGATATCCTACGCAGAAGTATGGTTACTGATATTTCACCAAGGACAAAGGAAATCCAAGAACGAATCATCAAATGGGTCTATATCAAATTGAAAAGTTTCTGTTCAGCTAAAGAAAATATCAGCAAAATTCAAAGGGAACCAACTGTATGGGAAAACATAATTGCCAATGGTACCTCAGACAAGGGTCTGATCTCCAAAATATATAAAGAATTAATGCGACTCAACACCAGGGAGACAGACAGCCCAATTAAAAAATAGGCAAAAGACCTGAACAGACAACTCACTGAGGAAGATATATAAAGGACCCAGAGGCATATGAAAGAATGCTCAACATCACTAGTCATCAGAGAGATGCAAATTAAAACCACAAGAAGATACCACCTCACACCTGTCAGAATGGCAATCATCAACAAATCAGCAGACAACAAGTGTTGGAGAGGATGCGGGGCAAAGGGAACCCTCATACACTGTTGGTGGGAATGTAGGCTGGTGCAGCCACTGTGGAAAACAGTATGGGGTTTCCTTTAAAAACTAAAAATGGAACTGCCTTTTGATCCAGGAATTCCACTACTTAGACTATACCCAAAGAATCCTGAAACACCAATTCATAAGAACCTGTGTATACCTATGTTCATAGCAGCACTATTTACAATGGCCAAGTGCTGGGAACAGCCTAAGTGCCCATCAGTGGATGATTGGATCAAAAAACTTTGGTCCATTTACACAATGGAATTCTATATAGCAGAAAGAAAGAAGGAACTTGTACCCTTTGCAACAACATGGATGGAACTGGAGAGTATTATGCTTAGTGAAATAAGCCAGTCAGTGAAGGACAAATATCATATGATCTCACCCATTACAGGACAATAACGAACAAAACTAACAACAAGCAAAACAGAACCAAATATATGAATACAGTGAATAGGCCTTCAGTGGTCAGGGGTAAAGAGGTTGTGGAGAGAGGGAAGGCAGAAGCAAGAAAGGGGAGCAGCTTAGACAAGAATCTAGTATAAAGGAACCATGGACAATGACAACAGGTGGGATTGACTTTGGGGGGAATGAGGGGGTGGGGAGGGGGACAAAGGGGAGCAAAAAGGGGATGGATGTAATACAACAACAATAAAATTTAAAAAAAAACAAATAGGGATGGAGGAGGAAGAAGGGGAAGAAGGGGAAGAAGAGGGTGGAAGAGAAGAAGAAGGAGGAGGAGGAGGAGGAGGAGGGGAGGGGGAGGAAGGAGAAGAGGAAGAAGAGGGAGAAGAAGAGGAGGAAGAAGGGGAAGAAGAGCAAGAAATTGAAAACTTATTTGAAAAAAATAATGAAAGAAAACATCCCTAATTTGGTGATGAAAATAGACATAAAAGTCCAGGAAGCACAGAGTTTCAAACAAGGTGAACCCAAAAAGGACCACACCAAGCCATATCATAATTAAAATGCCAAAGGTTAAAGATGAAGAGAGAACCTTAACAGCAGCAAGAGAAAAGCAGTGTTGCCTACAAAGGAGTTCCCATAAAACTATCAGCTGATCTCATAAAAGAAGCTTGCAAACAAGAAGGGACTGTCAAGAAGTATTCAAAGTGATAAAAAGCAAGGACCTACTTTCAAGATTACTCTATCCAGCAAAGCTATCATTTAGAATGTAAAGGCAGATAAAGTGCTTCCAAACAAGGCAAAGCTAAAGGAGTTCATCATCATCAAGCTATTATTACATGAACTGTTAAAGGGTCTTATTTAAGAAAAAGATTAAAACTATGAACATTAAAAGGATGACAATTTCACAACTAGCAACAACTGAATCTAAAAAAAAACAACAACAAACCAAACTAAGCAAACAACCAGAACAAGACCAGAATCATAGGTATGGAGAACATTTTGAGGGTTATCAGCTGAGAAAGGGAAGGGGAAGAATGAGGGAAAAGGTGTAGGGATTAAGAAGCATAATTGGTAGGTACAAAAATAGACAGGGGGATATTAAGAATAATACAGGAAATGGAGAAGCCAAAGAATTTATAGGCATAACCCATGGGCATGAACTAAGGGGTGGACTGCTGGAGAGAAGGGAAGGTACTAGGTGAAAGGGGCAAAGAGGTAAAAATTGGGGCTTTAATAGCCAATCAGTAAAATAAATATATATATTTTAAAAGAACCAATCCTGCCAACACCTTGATTTCAGACTTCTGATCTCCAGAACTGTGAAACAATAATTTCTGTTGGTTAAGCCTCCTAGTTAGTGCGACTTTATCATACCAGTCCTGAAAAGCTAATAGTTATCCAGACTCCTTATAGCTTTTCTCAGTCCTGCAACCAGGGAAAGGGGCACATAAAGAAATTTGAAGAATAAAGGGACATAGGATTTAAGAGTGACTCTTGTCAGGCTGAAAGGGAATGCAAGGCCCATCAAGAGTCACAAGAAAGAGCTGAGCTGAGTAAGAGGGAAGAAATGAAAGAGACACAAAAAAGGAGAAAAAAGAAAGAAAAAAATCAGAATCATATTAAATTTCTAACACTACTAACATCAGAGGTGGACTTCTGTGGAGGAGTGTAGCAGAGCCACCCCTTAGGTATTGCTCCTCACTTCTCTGGAAATTTCCAGGCCATTTAGAGAAGCTTTGAACTCTCATGATGCTAGAGGACTACAGGATGGGAGGAGAGGTGGAATTGGCCGGGGGAGCTGTCTAGCTGAACGGATACAGGTAGCTGTTCTGATTCTCCACAGCCTAAGATCCCTGTGCTCCAGTATATATGAGTGGTATGCAAAGTTGTGAATTGAGAGAGGCCTGGGACTGGCAGAGCTCACAGCGAAGGAAAACTGGTGACCAGGAGTGATTGCCCCTGACTGGAGTAGCAGTTATCAGCACAACACTCAAGGCAGGACCAGCAACACATCAGTGGACACCCACTTGTTGGATCAGTGATCAGATGGAATGAGACATCTCAGAAAATATTAACAAAATCCCAAAGGGCAGAAAGTAAAGAAGAGTTCCCTCCCCTGCTCCCATGTGGACACTTAAGCATCTACTTGCATACAGATGGAATCTTGCAAAGAACAGAGGCAAGAGGGATTCCCTGTGTTGAGAAAAAAAGACAAGAAATTTAAACTTTATATTTTGTTTACTACAACATAAATTCACTTTATAGGAGAAGATACTGTATTATCTGTAACTGGCAAATTGATATTTTGCAGTCATCATTAAGAAGGTGGATTCCACTTAAGGGAAGCTTGACTATAAGCTACTTACTATTTGTATTTTGCACATCTGAAATGTAGTCAGTAAATACCTATGCCACCCTGCCCCATCAGACAATGAACCTGTCATGAGAGTCAGATAGCTTAAATTTTCTAAAAAATTACACTGGAGTGAGTGACTCCACTCATTCATTCATTCATTGAGTTAAGAGTAGAAATGTGCAAGGAGATGCTGAATGAGGCTTTGTAGAGGATCAAAGATGCCAAAGGATCACACTTTCAAGGCCTGCCAACCCCAGCTGCCCAGTGGATACTCACTGCATAGGGTGACTTGTTTTTCCTTCTCCAACCAGCCCCTCTGTGTAGAGTGCTATGTTCTAGGGTGCTGAATCTCTCTTACAAGCTTTCAAAAATAGACTGGAAAGAGAAGCATCATGTACTGGGAGCAGAGGTGGATAGAGTGGGATAAGTCATACATGGGATAATCTCCACTTCCAAAATCGATGGAGCTTATGGTTTACAACTGCTTTAGCTCTCTGTGCAGCAAGCCTGCATCTCCTAATCTATATTCAGGTAATGATTTTGAGTATTATGTAGCTTGAAAACTTGAAGTGAATTTTCTGGGTGGTTAATAAGCTATCTGTATGGGTATTAATGAACAGTGACCTTGCACTGAAACAAATGCTCTGTAAGTGTTTGTCTCTTCATTACTTTTATATCATAGTGTTTTGCTTCCTTAGTTTCTTTTTTTAATATTTAATTCATTATTTTTAGAGAGGAGGGAAGGAAGGGAGGAAGAAAGGGAGAGAAATATCAATGTATTTGGAGGCCTTTTACCTGCCTCCATCTGGGAACCTGGCTTGCAACCTGGGTATGTGCCCTGACTGGGAATCAAACCAGCAAAACTTGGATTCATAGGCTGGTGCTCAATCCACTGAGCCATATCAGCCAGGGCTCTTTCTTAAATAATTATAATAATTATTGTTAGTCAGTGTTTCTACCTTAACAAATCAGACATGCTAAGTGGGCATCCTGGATGAGTTCCACTTATCCTCCAGAAGTTGCAGGTGAAGAATGTGAACAAACATCTGAGATGTTCTCTTTAGTCCCCATCGCTGCCCAGTGTACACTCATATAATCTGGAATGTTTATATTGATGTGAAGATTTTAAGTAGATGAATCTGCTTATTTGATTGAGCAGTTGATATGTGCCAGACACTGTCCTAAATGTCAACAAAATAAAAAATAATGAACCATACAATGCCAATTTTTAAAATTTGCAAAAAATTCTAAATTGACATTGACATGTAATAAAAATGTTTATTATAAGCAATGCAAATACATAATATAAACATAAATATTTAAATGCTGTGAATAATAAAAGCTAACTTTTATTAAGTGCCATGTTCCCTGATATGATTGTGATGCACTGGTTTTTTTAACAACTGATCCCTACAGCATCTTACAGATGAAGCTATAAGAAAAATACCTTAAGTCATGTTGCAGATGAAATGTGGTGAATCTACTATTCAAACTGAGGACCATCTAAGCAACATGAAAA
Source organism: Noctilio leporinus (assembly GCA_004026585.1). Classification (NCBI taxonomy): domain Eukaryota; kingdom Metazoa; phylum Chordata; class Mammalia; order Chiroptera; family Noctilionidae; genus Noctilio; species Noctilio leporinus. The sequence continues at coordinate 5,717 of PVIW01006602.1, forward strand.
GAAATATTCGTATCCCCCCAAAATTTCTGTTTTTCATATTGCACAAGAGACTCCACATTATAGCATAACATAGAATTTAAACCAGCTAATTATCAGAATTATCCAAGAGGCTGTATAAGAATATATATACCTTGGCTTAATGCCTAGAAATTCTAAGTGGGTAGGCCTGGGCTAGGTTTGCAGATATGTAATATTGCAAAGCAATCTAATGAATTCAAATGGCCATTCAAGTTCAGAAGTCATTGCTAAAAGAGCTACAGAGGCAGGGTCTTCACAGGCCAATAGGTGAAAGTGCTAGAAAATATCCACATTATTTAGAATCTTTCAAACCATTAATTCAGAACACATGCACACATGCAAAAATCCTAAAATCCTGGATTAATTAAATTTATTATGGAAAAAACTGTTGTGTTTTTGCTTCCCTTGAATGTTCTGCATATGATGAGTACTGAAAAAATATTTATGCCTTTACAGCCTTACCCTTTATTGCTTCTCTTGGAATTCATTCTCCTGAATCCATAAGGTCTCCCATCAAAGACCCGAGTTACATCTTATGAAGAAGGCCAATTGATTATTTAAGGCTAGGATAATGCAGTTCTTCCTTAGTCGTAATGCCTAGGTCTCTGGTCTATTACCTGTGTCAAGCCTTCATCCATTGTCTTGCCCTTAAATCCCAGGATAACTTAATATGGGTTCAAATCATTTTAGGAGTGAGAGGCAATTTCCAGTTGCTTATTTATGTGTGTTGAAAACATACTAAAAGTTCCTCAGTGTTGCCTATCATGTGCATAAAAGTAAAAAATAAAATGAGTTTGTTGTCACAGACACTGCCACTAAGAACAGATTTCTTTTGCCTGTCCCTGGAAGACAAGATAAAAACAAAAGGTATAAAGGTATTTTGAGTCTTTAGTTGAAGTTAACTTGAATGATGTTATTTCTCTGCTCAAATATCCCATTAACTAAAGTACCAACTTTAAACATCAACTTTGATAACTCTTATACAAGCACCAGTCATCACTGTTTTAACTTTATCTGTGATTGTCAAATTCAGAAACTCTCTCACTCACTCACTATGTTTTCTCTGCTTCATTTGTAATTTCTTGGCTAAAGTAGATGAGTAGCTATGATGAAGTGAACTACCAAGTGTCAGAAGGGGACTAGTAAGAAAGCTGTCATGTGCACACAAATCATGTATGCATTGCTACTTGTCATAGTAAAAGACATGTCTCCCATTTGTAGAATACCTCTGTCCCTCTCTTTCCTCCACTTACATGGATTTTCAGTTCTGCCCCTTCTCCTCTCCCCAGTAAGGTTGCAGAGGTCAGACGTCAGAGAAAGAGAATACATATTCTACTATAACAGATAATAAATTTTTGTGACTAGATAACTTGGGAGATAGGTAATGGATTGCGAAAGTTACTGCTTTTAGATAACCAGATCTACTCAAGCCCAATAGTGCAGTCAGTGGCTGTCCACATCCATGCACCAGCAACTAATGTGAAACCAAGGGTTGAAGTAAACCCTTTGGAGAGCAAAGAAATAATTTTACATTACAGAAAAATATAACATTTTAGTTAAATGGCTTACTATCCTAATTTTCATTTTCCCAAGGCAAGAATCTTTCTGGACAGCATCATCTTTGGGTGACTCTACACTGATTGTTTTTGCTCAGACAGGCTATGCATAAATGTATATATGGACTTGATCTCCTTACCTAGCATTATGTGACATGGTAGAAAGAAGGCAATAGATTAAGCAAGTATAATTTCCATTGCAAAATAAAAGATCTAAAATTAAAATTACTTCAGGATTCATACCAAGTTAATTCATTCAGTCAACATTTATTGAGTGCTTCATATAGCCAGGAAATGTGCTGAGTCCTTGGGCTATAACAGTAATCAATGCAGAATAAACACCATCCTTGTCCTTCCGGGGCCCACAATCTAGCCATGGAGGAATACAATTACATCAAAAACACAGCTCAAATGTGATGAGTGTTGTGACGGGAAAGTTTATGGAGGTATAGGTGCAAATGGCAGGAGGAGCTAACCAAGGCCTGAAGTGTATGATGTCTCCCAGAAGGAATGATGCCTAAGCCAGGACACAGGTATTTGCTGGGCACAGAGAAAAGCATCTGCGAAGACCCACAAGTAGGTGGCTAGACAGGGAGAGTAAGGGAAGGCTAGGCTGACAAGAGGTTGGTAAGGTCAGAAGGGCCAGCCTGTGGAGGGTGACACTACCCCCAAGAATGGCAGTCCTGCTGCTGGCCCATCCTTTCATGATTGGTAGTTAAAATTCTTTCCCATTTCCCATCCCAAGTGTTTCACACCCTTTCCTCATTTCCCAACCTCCCTTTCACTTTGAGGAATCTCTCCTCTTTCCTCTATTGAGATGGCTCTCTATTGGACTGTTCACAATGTTTCTGTGTAATTATTAACCTTCCCTCCTTGTCTCTCATCTTAGAAAGACAGGTTGATCAATATGAAAAGCAGACATGGAGCACCTATAGGGCCCAAAGCTTGTATAAGAATTGAATGGATACAACTCTGAGAAAAAATGGCAACAATTAAAGCTAAAATATTTGGCCTCAGAATGAATATATATATATATATGTATATATATATATATATATATATATATATATATATATATATATGCCCCCTAGCGTATCAGTGGCCCAAGATGGGGGAGAGGCAGAGAGAGGAGAGACTTAGAGGGGCAGAACAGTGAAGATCATAACCCACTGGAGTCAAAGAGGGCAAGGGTCTGCCATGGATTTGGCTGCATATACCTGTTCCATCCTTGTCCACCTTCCTTTCTTTCCTGTTCTGAAGCAGCATTTAAAACTGGAATGGGGAGACAAAATATAATGTGGAAAGAGTTGTGTGTTTTCTGTATGGAAAGTAACAAAATGGAAAAGGAAGAGGGTAAAGCCTAGAAAAAGAACATTTAGGGATGACTTTGCTCTGGACTCTGAAGACTGGACAGATGGAGCTCTGAGATCTCTTCTGCCCCAAGCACCAGGGCAGAGGAGCAGAGGAGCAGCCTAGAGTCCATGGAATAACTAAAGCAATTACACACACACACACACACACACACACACACACACACACACGTTTCTTTGGTTGATACTTTGCTTTGGGGCTTGTGAGATATTAACAGAAGAGGCTTAGAAAAGTTACAGAATTACCTGAAGCAAGAAAGCAAGGAATGCACATCAAACTGAAGAGAAATGTTATTAGAAGTTTACTGATTATAAATCTTTCCTTACAACTGACAAGCTAACTCCAGCTTACTTAAGCACATCAGAAGTATCATCGAGAGTCAGTAGCTCTCCATCTTCTGGTTCAGTTTTCCTCCATGTGGCTTTATTTCCAGGTTCCATATGGTAGCAAGGTGGCCCACAGCAGGCTAAAGACTATAGCATGTTAGCTTTGAATTCAATAGAAAAGGGCACTCTTTTTTCCTCACCAAATGATAACAACTTACAGAGATCATGATCTGTGCCAGACACTGAGCTAAGAGCTTTCCTTATGTTAACTCACTTGATCTGCATAATAATCCTGTATTACACTGAGACACAGAAGAGTGAGGTAATTTGACTAAGTCATTTATCTACTTATGACAGAGGAAGCATTTGAAGCCAATAGTCAGGACCTAGATTCTAGACTCCTAATCACTATGCTACACTGCCTTCAGCCAGATGTTTATGGATAAAAGTGGGTCAGATATACAGCCCTGCACCAGTCACCTTGAACTTGATATTTTGACTAGCCAGTCCTGAATCACATGCCACATACGGCTGGGACCAGACTTAAGGCCACCTGAACCATGGGCTGACGGGACAGGGTGGTCACTCACTCAGGAAATATGCCACCATATGGTGAGTAAATAAACAGGATGTCCACCACTGATTATAACCAAAGTGCTGTTTTCCCAAGCTGTCAGGTCCCAGAAACTCGCTATCCTGTTCGTGGCGTCAGTTGTCAGGTCCCATGGTCCTGGCTGCGGGACCAGCAAGTGTGGATGGTGGGTAGGCCTCTGGTCTGGTGGTGAAGAAGGACTTAAGTGGAGACTTCAGGAGGGCTTGCATGCTTTATTGCAAGTGGCAGGCTAACGACCACATGGCCTGGCAGCTTAGAATGTTGGCATCCTCATGCATGATTGGCCCACCTTTATCACACCTGCACTTAGGTTAATGACCTCAGAGAGTCCCGGTGTCTAAACACCCACTCTCCTGCTTCCGCAGGGCCAGGCACTGGAGAGTGTGGGAGATGCCATACATGGTTTTTCTGCTCTCCCACAATAGTAATGAGCACCAAGCTTACAGCAAGGGCATTGCTATATACAGATGGAACAAAGGGGACTCTATCATTTTAGAACAGAGTCTGTATACTCAAAGGTGACCTCTGTCTGTTCAGAGTTGCTAAATTGGTTATCCTTGGAGCTCAGTGTTCTAGGGCTCTGGGATAAGATTTACCCCAAGGCTGTCTCCCCGGCCGACCCAGAGGAAGGTTCAGCCATGTATAGACAGAAACTCTTCTGGCCTGACACATGCCCAAGCCACTTTCCACTTCTCTCCAATCCACTTCTCTCTCTCCCACTCCTTCCCATACCTGCTGCTGTCTAATCCATTATACATCAAACAAATGGATTAAGTATTAATTAAAAGACCTCTCTCTCACAGAGTGTGCATTCTAGTGGGGATATTGGTACACAAAATATAAATATATAATATTTATAGGTACTTTAAAGAAAAGCAGAGCAGAACAAGGGGACAGAGAAAAACAGAAGAAGCAGGAGTGCTAGTGTATATAGAATGGTCAGCGAATGCCTCTTGGATGAGGGAATATTTCAGCATAGATCTGCATGAAGTGAGAGAGGTGTTGAGCCATGCAGAACCGGGAGGAGACTGAGGCAGTGGAAAGAACAAGTGAGAAATGAGCTTCCAGACCTGCAGAAGCCAGTATGGCTGGAGTGGAGTAAGGAAAAAGGGAGGAAATGAGGTCAGGATAGCTTTCTTCAGGGACACTTCAGCCACTGCTGCAGCTTCACTGTTTAGGATAATAGCTGGAACCCTGCTTTGTCTAAAAGGGTAGCCCCTATCACCAAGTACTTCAGTATGAAAGTCCTAGCCACATCTGAAATTTAACATGTTGAAATTGAAATCATCCTCTTTGACTCATACCTACTTCTCTCCCTGGGATCTTCATACCTGCTGGTGACTCTCCAGACATGGACACCTAAAATCATTGGCAATCTGCCCCACCCTAGCTCTTCAACCACCAAGGCCCATTTGAATGGTTTTTGTTTTTATCGCCTTCCTGCAATGTCTCTTACATCGACCTGTTTCTGATTCCATTCCAGGTAAGACTTTCATCATTTCTGATCAGACAATTGCAGTAAATACTAAATATTTGTTCTTACAACTTCCACCCCCTCCCAAGCCGGAGCTCTCGCAGCTGATAGAGCAACCTTCTAAACACACAGCCCTCAGCACTGCTGGTTAACTTCAACAAGTTCTAATTCTTCCTGATAAGATTTAGACTCTCAACATGAACTTAAGATGGAAGATCTTCAATGAGAAAGGTCCCAGCATAAGTCTATAGCCATGGCTCTTATTTCCAATCAGCTAAGCCAAAACCCGCATCTTTCTGGACTTCTCTACCTTTCTGTCTTGGTTTGTCATTCTCTTCTGCTAGAATGTACAATCCCAATCCCCCTAGCTATGAGAGTGCTTTCAACAAGATTCAGTTCAAATACTGGAGCAACTGATGTGAGGATTAGCAGAGTGGGGAGAATATCTGTCAAGACTAGAGCAACAAGTTGGGGAACCCTCTGAGACTCAAAGATGTCACAGGCACTTGACCAAGAGAGAGAGGACCACATGGTTGGGTGGTTGTCAAAAGCATGAACTTGAGAGATAGCTTCCTCTGAGGCCAATAAAGGCAATTGAGGAATCTGTGTGACTTTAGTTTAAGGTATACATGTCTTTGGGGGTGTGAATTTAGATTAATCAATGCCTGTGGCAATAGTGACACCCATTGGGGGATTCATTTTATAACTTATATAAGAATTTTTTGATGATCCTGTTAGGCCCCTCAATTAAACAAAATGCCTGTGTCTATAGAAGTGGACATTACATTGAATGTCTGCTTCAAGAACCTAGTCTTGTTTAATCTAAGAAGTAAAATTAATGCTCAGTAATTCCTGAAACTTCTCTAAAGAGGACAAGGATGTAATAGCGGGGAGTTGTAACCCACCTCATCATTCTTTGACTTTATGTGGATGCTGACTCTGGCTGGTGTGTAATTACAGATAAACGGCCTGTATCCTTGAGAATTCTAGGAGCTAACTTCAAGGAAGACAGACTTTGACTTTTGGCTGTTTCAGCTCTGCAAAATTTGCTAGCCTTCAACCAGCCATCTGAACAAACTGTGTTGGTTTACACAGTTTCCTCAGTGGAGAACTCTCAGCCACCTCCCTTTGGTTCTTTTTTTTTTTTTTTTTTTAATTTTATTGTTGTTGTATTACATCCATCCCTTTTGTTCTGCTTTCCCCTCTCCCTCCTTATAAAAACTACTTGCACTGAGATGGGGAAATGGGATTTGATATTATAGTCCCTATCTTCCTATGTGGCTGGCACTCGAATAAACCACTTTCCTTTTCACTACTGCCTGTCTCACAAGTTTGGCTTTTATTGCTTCAGGCAGTCAAACCTGAGTTTGGTTACAAAGAATGTCCTGGAAAAGTCTTGTCTTCGTATTTGTACAAATACCAATTACCTCAATTTATATTTTAGGTGTCTATGGGGCAAGAGTTTCCTAGCGTTCTTTACCTCAAATGGGACAACACTCACACATTGGTCCAAGAGTCTGTAAAAAGTGCAGATGGGGTCATTTTTTCACCAGGGGTCTCTTGCCTTAACTAGTAAGTGATAGCCAAATACATGACACCTAACACTGAACAGATGAAACTGGTAGTGGTTCATTAGTCATATATATACAACAGCCCATGGCAGAAGGACAGCATATGCCATCCAGGGCCACCAGGGAGATCCACTCAGGAACAGTGAACAAGCAAGGGCTGTGGGATAGGCCCTGCAATAACAAGAGCATGCAGTAGGTCTTGGTTCTAGTGGGAAGATGTGATTGACTTGTTTGAATAATTTTACAGGCTGTCACAGAGGTAAAATTTGTTAGATTGAGGACCCAGTGGATTATAGCTGGCCCAGCTGATGCAGAAACTAGCCAGGTGGGGAGGCTGTGCTTTTGGGTGAGGAGCACAACTGGCCATAGCAAAGGAACTCATACTTAGGATTTGGGGGCCCTGTGAAGCTCAAAAATGACAAGGCAGCAATTGCATTTTAACTTCAGGCTCTATCTTACCTCTCTATCCCCAAAATACATCTTGATTATCATCCACTTTTAATCTCCTCCATCTCTACCACCTGAGTGACAGCCATCACCATCCTTCATCTGTTGTACTTTAACAGCCTCCTAGGCAGTCTCCCTGATTTCATGCTTTTCTCCATTTCCCTCACCAACAAAGCCCATACTTCACACAGTATCTACAATAAACATCTGCATTCCCTACTCAAAATTCATCAATGTATTCCTATCCCACTTAAAATTAAATAGAATTTTTCATAATGGTCTACAGACCCCATAAATTCTGGTCTCCACTCCCCTTTTCAACTTTATTTTCCTACCACTTCCCCATTGTACACTCTGGTACAGCCCCAGTGGTCTTCTTTATAACAAGTTTATTCCAAGCTAAGGGCTTCAACATTTGCTGTTTTCTCTACTTGAAATCACCTTCCCCAAGATATTTGTGAAGATGCTGATTCTCATGATTCAGGTCTCAGCTTAAGTGTCACTATACCTGGCCTGACCATTTTTACCATGCTTTAGCTTTCTTGATAGAATTTATCCTTATTTGAAATTATATTAAATTCTTTTTAACCTATGTATGTTTTTTGTCCTTCCTAGAATATATATTACAGAGGCAGGGGCCCATTCTGTCTAATTTTACACTATATATCCTCAGCATCTAGAACAATGCTGTATATAATAACTCAATGAATGTTTGTTAGCTAAATAAAGCAAATAAAGGATTTTTATTTTTTAAATGTTTAAACAATGTTTTATAATTTTTAAAAACTTTATTCATAATTTTTAGAGAGAAGGGCAGGGAAGGAGGAAGAAAAGGAGAGAAACATCAATATATGGTTGCCTTTCACCTGCCTTCAGCTATGGACCTGGCTGGAGACCTGGTTGGCAACCTGGTTATGTACCCTTACTGGGAACCAAACCAGCGATCTTTGGGTTCGCAGGCTGGTGCCTACCCACTGACCAACCAGCCAGGGGAAGAAAGGTTATTTTAAAACAAACAAGTAAAAGTGTGCCATACTTAACACATAGTAGACACATATAACCTATCCTCATTAGTAGTAGTATTAGCATTGAAACTCAAATTTTCCCTATTTATGAGTGTGTACTAGGGTTATTTGTGATTATGTCTATACCCTCTGAGGAATGACATGCTTCTCAACATCAAACATCTCATCTTCCTTACTTCTCACCCTCAACTACCATAAGCAAAAAGTAGGTGCTTAATAATCAAGAAGAACACTTAATATGTGCAGTCCCAAGACTAAGAAGCTTACATTTATTAATTCCCTTAATCCTCACCACAGCTTGTGAGATTGGCACTATTGATATACTTATTTTATAGATGAAGAAAGTGAGGCACAGAGAGGTTAAGGTAATTTCCCAAAATCAGCTCAGTTACTAGGTATATCAGCCAGGATTCTATCAGAAGAAAAGGCTTCTCCTACTAGATGAGTGTTCTAGAAACCCATCTGTATCACTGTACCAGCTGCCATTATTGTGAGAGACTTCGTTCAGCTCCAGAGAATATTTTTTAAAGATTCTTTCAACAAGTTTACCCTTTCCATGAGGAATGATTTACTAGAACACCTGCCCACACCATGCTGCATGTTCAGCAGTTTTTGACCAAAAAGAGCATGACCATCATGCCCCACCTTCTCTGTTCACCCAATCTCACCCAGAGCAACTTGTTTTTTGGTTTCCCCAGATGAAAAAAAGTCCTCAAAGGGAAACATCTTGCTGATGTGGAAGAGATGAAACAACAACAAAAAAAGCAGAAGTACTACTAGGCATCAAAATTGAGGAGTTCAAAAACTGTTTTACAGCCCTGGCTGGTAGCACAGTGGATAAAACGCTGGCCTGCAAACCCAAAAGTCGCAGGTTCGACTCCCCAGCCAGGGCACATAACCAGGTTGCAAACCAGGTCTCCAGTCAGGTCTGTGGCTGGAGGCAGGTGAAATGCAACCATACATTGATGTCTCTCTCCCTCTCTGCCTCTCTCTCTTCCCCTCTTTCTGAAAATAATGAAATAAAATCTTTAAAAAAAAAAAACTGTTTTAAACAGTGGAAAAACGTTTCAATAGGTATGTTGAGTTCATCAAATGGAGTAATTTGAAGTGACTGAAGCTTAAACATGTAACAATAAATTATAATTTTTTATAAATGAATTCTGGGTTTTGGGAAGGTCTCCTATCATATATATATATATATATATATATATATATATATATATATATATATATTTAATTAATTGGCTTGTGCAATTGTGGAATCTGGTTAAGCAAGTCTGAAATCTGTAAGGTTGTAAGAAGACAAGCTGGAGGCAGGCTAGGAACTCTGAAGCCTTAATCCAAGCTGGAATTCCTTCTTCCTCTGGAAAACCTTAGTTTTGCTATTAAACTCTTTCACTTATTGGGTGAGGTCCACCCAGATAATCAGGGATAATCTTTATGTAAAGTCACCTAATTGCAGATGTCAACCATATCTACAAAATACTGTCAAAGCAACACCTACTTCTTCATGTATGATTGAATATCTTGGCCTAGTCAAGTGACATATAAAACTAACCATCACAAAAGGTAACCCAACCAGAATATGAACCAAGACTTCTGACTTCAAGTTTAAATTCTAAAGCATTGTGATGTCTAGCCTTGCCACTCATATTTGTCAAATGAATAAAAATGAAAGAATGACTCTGCCATTAAAATGAATAACAGTTGTGCTTCCCGAAATAACTGCCTATCTTCCCTCTCACATGTCCCCAGCCTTCTTGAATACTTCAGTTTGTAACTTGTTTTTCAGGATTATTTGAGGAGAGCTGTTTAAAATATAGTTGAAAAGATATTTGACATGTGAAGCTTATTTTCTAACCAGAGGTCTCTCCATATGTTAGGGATTTGTGGCAGAAAACCCCCAAATGAAATTTCAGCACATCTGAATTCAAATGTCCTGGTTGCCAGATAATAGGATTGACAGCCTAACAGCTTTCAAGCTGACATGTCTTACTTTCCTGGGGAGAGTGACTAAAGGCAATTTACACATTACAGAGGGTTGAGAGTGTCTTTTCTTTACCTGCTATGGTGAGTACAGAAACCAATACCACTGCAGAGACATAAAGTTTTTTCTATATTCTCCTTAGTCTGACTTAAAAGTTGAATTTTGAACATCATCTCCTTTTTAATCATATTTTTTCCTGCTTTTTCCTTTTCCCTCTGTTTAAAAACTATTATCTTCCTTCCTGCCACCTCCAATTCATGTTCTTGCCTATAGTTTCAAGAATTCATGACACACAGTAGGTAGTGATTAAGCTTTTGAGGGTATGAGGTTTTTCCTTTGTGCATCAATTTGCCAGTTCTGCTTCCTTTTCTTTTGAACCAATCAACTGTTAGCAGATTCCATAGCGTGAGCTCTTAAACAGGGAAATCTGAAGATACAGCATATCTTAGAATTAATACCGGAAGATAAACACACTATGTAGTAATTGTTTAAGGCATTGTTAATTGTTTCTATTTCTCTCAGGCACTAAATAGCACTGCTTAAATTAGTTAATCAATTTCCTTTTACAACAAAAAGAGTATATAATTGAATTCAGTAAATATATACTAAGTGTCTGCCCCACCAAAAACATTCTGGAAGATAAAAGGTTGAATAGAGCAGGGGCCCTTGGAAAGCTTCAAGGGGAGAAACAAGTACCTAAATGTAAGTTAGGTAACATAAGAGGAGCTAAAACTATGAGCATTCATGAAATAAGTAGCACTTCAGGCTTACCTCAGACAACCAATATTTATAGCCTGACCTTATCTTGGCACTCAGGATCCAATGAACGGTTAATAGAAAAAATTAAGTCTTTTTTAAAAAGATTTTATTCATCATTTCTACAAAGAAGGGCAGGGAGGGAGGAAGAAAGGAAGAGAAACATCACTGTATCATTGTCTTTCACCTCCCTCCAGCTATGGACCTGGCTGGAGACTTGGTTTGCAACCTGGTTATGTGCCCTGACTGGGAATCGAACCAGCGACCTTTGGGTTCACAGGCTGGTGCCTTATCCACTGTGCCACCAGCCAAGCCTGAATTGCCTCCTTTTTAGTGGACTGGAGGAAGTTAGACAATAAACAAATGATAATAAAATCAATGCCAGTGAAAACACACTAATAGAATATAGACTGACTAGGGGGAAAGGATTATATGCCTAGTGATTGAAGACACCCTCTTTAAAGAAGTAATATTTGAGCTTAGACTTGAGTTTTAAGATGAAGCGATTTGGGGCTAAGTGGATTAATAAGCCAGATGAAACTACAAATGCAAAGTCCCAGAGAAGAATATGCTTCAATTGTTCAAGGAAAAGAAAGAAGGCTTTTGAATCAGGAATATAATGAGCAAAGAAAAAAGTAAGAGGTAAATGTACAAGTGACCTTATTCATTGAGCTACTGGAAGCCACTGTGGGGTTTTAAGCCATGGTGATATAAAATGCTTTATTCCTTTAAAAGATCATGCTGGCTGCTGAACAAGGAATGTTTGGTATGGGTCATATGCAGAAACAGGGAGACCAGTTAGGGGTCTGCTTTGAGCATCCAGAATAGGTGGTGTTTTAGAGAATGGTCATCAGGGAGATGATGAGTTCTTAGACCATGAAGAATATATTCACTGATAGGACTTATAGAGTTGCTGTAGGGTAGATAGTAGGGGTAGGAAGAAGAAGGTATCAAAGATACCCCCTGTGTTTTTCTCAGGCAACACGATAGATGATGGTGCTATTCACTACATTGAAAAACTTTCCAGAATGTACCAATTATCACAGGTTTGGTGGGAACTAGAAGTACAACCAGACAAGGGGATGAGCATGGACAAGACCTGGAGGCAGCAAAACTGTCAAGAAATATTTCACTGGAATGAGGTGTACATATCAGAAAGATAGATAGCAGTGAGGTGGAAAATGTCAAGGTCCTATATTGAAGCCATATAATATTAAGGGCCATGAATTCTGTGGTGGGGTGAGCACAGCAAGGAGAGTTATTAGGTAAGGGAATCACAAATAATGCAAAACAAAACTTCTTTGTTTAAAAAAAAAAAAAAAAAACTGGGTAAGTCACATGCATAGACGGAAATTGCTATATAATAAGCCCAGAAACTGAAGGGACCCACCTGAGCAACTCATAAGCCACAAAGGCCAAGCACAGAGCATGCCACCAAGAACTGCCAAAGGCTTGTCAGAACCCCTGTAAGTGACTTTTATGTCCCAATTTCCACTATGCTGCTCTATATGGCAGAAAAATGAGGGCCACACTTTTAAGACTAACAATCTTGTTTGTAAACCAGAGTTTTAATGCATACCCTTGGCAACATAGCTGGCTTCAAAGAATATGCTATTTGAAACTCTCAATAACTTAACCAAATGTACCTAATATATTTCCGTTTAACGAGAATTAAACAGTCAAGATGGTGAAAGAGATAAACATGGCTCACCTCCTCGTACAACCACATCAAAATTACAACTGAAATATAGAACAACCATCACTCAGAACCATCAGAAATCAAGCTGTATGGAAGTCTGACAAGTATGGAATTAAAGAAACTACAACCATCCAGAATGGTAGAAGGGGTGGAGACACAGAACAGGCTGGCCTCACATACATGAGTAGCAGATAAAAATGTGGGGAGCATATCTCAGGGACAAGGAGTCCCAGCCCCATACCAGTCTCCCAAATCCACACCAGGTATCTAGCCCAGTAATCCACTGCCAGGAAAATGAGCCCTTATAACTTCTGGCTACAAAAACCACAGGGATTACATCAATGGAAGAAACTTCTTGGATCCCAAGAAATTCCCCTTATAAAACCTACACATGAATTTACTCAGACTCACACCCTCTGAGCTCCAGCACTGGAGTAGCAGCTTGAAGGCACCAGTGGCATATGCAGGGAAACTGAAGTATCTGGCATCAAGGCAGTATCTAGGGGACAGCTTTCTCTCAGACAAAAATGGGGCAGAGGACATTGTCCCTTTTCTGGACACTCCCTACACAGAGCCACAGTGCTGGCAGGTGGTGCCATATCTGAGACTCCATCAACCTGGCTAATGCCTTCTGCCACACTGAAGATCCCCTGAGACTTTGTCCCACCCAATTTACAAGCCCACCCTAGGTATGAATGGCTAGTCTTGGTTCATGTTCACAACTTTCTAAATCCTATCAAACCAGAAGGAGCCAGCCTCAGCAAGCCCCCAGCCACCATCCCTTGTATCTCTTGCTAGTTGACCCCAGGCCCAGCACAAGTAGCAGCTATCTCAGATTGTTTTATGCTCAGGCAGGGTGGCCCTACAGAAAACACAGGTTGGGACTGATCTTGGCCTATACAACCCAGGAAACCCAGGGCCACCACATCCAGTGAACAGCTACAGACAATGCTGGAGCACTACCATGCTGCCCCTATACAGATGATCCTCTATGGAGGGTGGAGATTGGTAGTCAAAGGTCACATCATTCCTTGCAGCTGACTGACTGCAGTAAATCCTTCTCATTGACCTGTCGACAGCAACCAAGGCTCAACTATAAGAGGAGAGACTACTCAACCCATAGAAAGGGAACACCTCAAGTACCCAGCCTGGGTAATATGAGAGGTTGTGCAACTAGACCCTACAGGACATTTATTACATTAGGCCATGCTACCAAGACAGGGAGTCATAGAAGTTCTACCTAAACATAGAAACAAACAATGGGAGGCTGCCAAAATGAAGACACAAAGAAACATGGCCCAAATGAAACCCCAGATAAAAATTCCAGAAAAAGAAACTAAATGAAATGGAGATAAGCAATCTATCAGGTGCAGAGTTCAAAACACTGGTTATAAGGATGCTCAAGGACTTAGTGAGGACCTCAGCAGCATAAAGAAGATCCAGTCAGAAATTAAGGATAAACTAATTGAAGTAAAGAACAATACATAGAGAAACAACAATAAAGTGAATAGAGCTGAGACGCAAATCAATGATTTGTAACTTAAGGAAGCAAAAAACAACCAACCAGAAAAAAACAAGAAGAAAAAACAATCCAAAAAAATGAGGATAATGTAAGCAGCCTCTGAGACAACTTCAAGAGGTCCAACATTTACATCATAGGGGGTGCCATAAGGAGAAGAGAAAGAGCAAGAAATTGGACATTTATTTGAAAAAATAATGAAATAAACTTCCTTGATTTAGTGTTGGAAATAAAGATGTGAGTCTAAAAGAACAGAGTCCCAAACAAGATGGATGCAAAGAGGCCCACTTCAAGGTACATCATAATTAAAAAGCCAAAGGTTAAAGATGATGAGAGAAAAAGGCAGAGGGAAAAAAAAAAAAAGAAGTTAGTTGCCTACAGGGAAGTTTCCATAAGTCTGTCAGCTGATTTCTCAAAAGAAACTTTGTAGACTAGAAAGGACTGGCAAGAAATATTTAAAGCCATGAAAAGCAGGGACCTACAACCAAAATTATTCTATCCCGCAAAGCTATCAGAATTTAAGGGCAGATAAAGAGCTTCCCAGACAAGATAAAGCTAAAGCAGTTCATCATCACCAAACCATTATTATAAGAAATGTTAAAGGGACTTACTTAAGAAAAAGAAGAACATCAAAACTATGAATAATAAAATAGCAATACCTAACAAAAATTGAATCTAAAAAAACAAACTAAGCAAAGAAGAACTGAGACAGAAGCATGGATACAGAGAGCATTTTGATAGCTGACAGATGGGAGCGGGGTGTGGAGGAATGGGTGAAGAGGTGAGGGGGTTAAGAAGTACAAATAGGTAGTTACAGAATCACCATGGGATGTAAAGTATAGCATAGGAAATGGTAGCCAAAGTGGCCTATGGACATGAACAATGGTGGGGGATTGCCTGATGGAGTGGGGGTGCTGCATGGAGGGATACAAAGGGGGAAATTTGGGACAACTGTAATAGCATAATCTATAAAATAAAATAATAAAGATAATTTAGAGGTTTCTAATCTCCTCCCCAATATATACTATTGAAATATATATGTATTATCCATAAAAATCTGGACAGTGATTTTCAGGGGAAGAAGGAGAAACTGCACCTGCTCTTCACTACAAGTCTCTATCAAAGTGACCTGAGGAGCCATTCAAACAATACGTCTTCCTTTCAGAATTGCTGGAATATTGTCCTGCTCCAGCACCCACTAGTCATGTGGGACTCCCCCTATCCCACTTAGAAATAACCATATCAAAATAGAGGACTGAGAAACTTTGAGCTAAGAATGACTATAGGCATTTGCTTTTTATCCCTTTGAGTAACTTGATATGCAATTTTGTATCAGTTGGCAAAGTCTAAGGAAAAGAAAAAGGATTAGACAGATTTTGAAACCAAACTATTGCCTTTCTGACAGATACCACTGCACTTCTTGTAAGTATTTTTCTTATTAAGTTTTTGTGAGTGCAAGGCCTATAGTAAATAACCTTTCATCTGCAGAAGGCTTTTCAAGGAATAAATAAGGAATAATGCAAAGTAATCCTGGGAGAAGTTTAAAGAGAGATCATATCACCTCAATTCAAAGTAATAGAATAGAAGGAAAGGTAGAAAACCATATACAATTGCTTTCTTGGGATATTCTACTTTCTAATACATAATATTTATGCAAATTTTTATGTTATTGTATATGATTAAGTCTACTTGAGTTGAAAAATATGTAAGATTACATTTAAGGCAGAAAAAATAATCTAAGATTAAGGAACCATACCTCAAGACATTGAGGAAGGTTTTAATATCAAGTAGTTAATGTATAATTCATTTTCCAGTCTCTTCCCTTGCATTTTTGTTTTTATCCTGGGATAGGTAATTTCTCTAATATATGACGATAACTAGTTGTGAGGTTGCATTTACATTTTTTAGGGTTCAACTAAGCTTCTCTTACTTAGTAACAACCACATGTCCAGGAGAAATTATGAAACCTTATGATATCGTAAACAAAAAAAGAAACATGAAGACCAGGAGAATGTTGGATCTTGCTCTGGTTTGAAATAAGCCATACATAGCTAATCAGCCAGAAAATCCTGGATTACAACTAAACCATAACAGACAAATATAAATGAACACAGTGAATGTGAGGGACACTTGCTGGAAAAAAAATTTTAAATTATCAAGTAGTTTTCTGAAAATTGAAAAATAGAAGACAATTATTGGCGGTACATATCCTTGATTAGGCAAATCAGTGTATCAATCAACCAAAATATACAATAGAATGATTTAGGTTCATTCACAATCTACAAACATAATCATTTTCAAATGCAAAGTTGTCAATGTCACACCTCATTTCTCAGCAGATTTAAGAACAGTGTGCAGTCTTGAGGTGTTTTGGGATCACCTTTCCAAGATGAATCTGAGTACATTTCCAATCTCCTTACTGATTGTTATCACGTACAATTAAAACTAAACTGCACTTGTCAAAACAAGATAACAAATTGCACTTTATGGTGCAATAGGCCTAGATTTCTTTTTAATCATCCTTTGTTGTGCGCTCACAAAGTTTGCCACTTGAACTACTTGCAATGCAATCCTAATACTTATTAGTCTGAGTTATTGCTATAATTATAACTTTCCAACTTTAACAAATAATTAATATTTGACAGTTTTATATGTTGTTTAGTCAAGCAGTAATAATTTATTAGGAATTAAAATTTGAAGATGTTACAGTTTTTTTAATTTTTTGTTTTGAGAACCTTTATTATTATAAAATAAACCAAGCACCTAATTTGGAATTCACAATGTTTGCAGAAAGAATATATAGAATCGCATATGCACTAGTATATGGAATGACTTTGCTCTTTTCCAATATACCAGTAGAGTGAATTAGGCTCACAAATCTGGGTGGTTTAAAGCAGCAAAATTTACTCCTCAGTCATGCTAATGCCTGATGTAAGGCAACGATGGTGTAACCAAACACAGATCTGGCTGCCTGCCACTGTGAAAACCAGTATTCAAGAGGCAGGTGCTGATGTAAAGGAAAATGGTTTATTTGCAGATTCTAGTCATGAATCTGGAAGATGAGGGACTCATGTCATAAAGCCTATTCCACCTCTCAGTGGAGGCAGGTGTTTTTATAAGGAGGGAGAGGGGAATAGAACAAAGAGATCAAGGAAGGGGGTTGACAATTTCTCGGGGTGCACATAAGCACAGTCCGTTCCTACAAGGCAAGTGATGGTCTAGTGTGTCCATCATCCTGGTTAAGTCATCTTGCCTCCATATCATCCCAGCAATGCAGGGAATGTCTGGGAGCTCAGACATGCAGTATAAAGTGAGTTTCACTGTGATGTTCACAGGCAGGAAGATTTGCCTCTGACCCTTTGAAGCAGTCATTCTGATCCAGTTGTTAGTTCCAGGCAGACGTAGACAGCTATTTTGACGCAATCACTTTGACACAGGCTTGTCAAAAATTGCAAAGGTGAAAGGTAATAATCTTCTTATATTGTCAACATGGATGTAACACATATTCCCAAACCTCCTGAGCATCACCTCATCACCAAGCTACACTCTAGAAAATCATATCAAAATGAAGACACTCTCTGCTTGTGTATTATTTTTATCATTTAATAATTTATACAACAGTGCCCTTGACCTTCATTTTATCCCTGAATATTTCTACATTTTTTAAGGTTAATTCTTTCCTCATGTGTTTGTTACCATATTTAAACTCTACCCATTTTCATTCCATCCCAGGACCTATGTCTTCCTGTGTTCTTTTTCATGGTTGTTGTCTAGACTTAACATTCACAGTCATTGAAAGTAGTCTGTCATAAAATATTTTATCTGTAAACCCCTGTTTTGCCCCACAGGAGATCTGGTAAATTGTAACAATAATTGGTACTCATGAAGAACTGGACCAAAGATTGACCAAATAATTTCACGATTAATCCACAAGAAATTGAGACTATTTTTCTCAGGGATTTGAGGAGAGTTTTATTTTTGTATCTTTGTTTCACACTCAGGATTTTTCTATCACTTCTAATATATTACAATGGCCACCTGATCTTTCTTTTGTAGTTTTTGTGTCCTTGGTCTCTTCTAGATTAAACTCTGTAGAGTCCATTAACAAGTTTCCAAATGTCTACTCTGCACAATTGATAGATACCTTCAGCTAGCAGATCACTTGTTATCATTAATCACTAACTTATTACAAAATGACTTAAGATGACATGGAAATAACGGAGCTTGACAGTGTCCTCGACCCTTTATATATGTGTGTCTGAAGATTATGTACGTATATAAGCATGTAATAGATAAAAAGATATATAGAATTTTCCAACTGATTTTAAATTGGATGAAGTTGTTTAATTTTATTGTCTTCTAAGACCTTACATGTACAATTCAGTTGGAAATAAAAATATAAAATATTTATATTTTAAAGACCCAGGAAGGATATTGCATAAAGGGTGATGATCTGAGTTATCTGAGATATACATTTCAAAACATTACCTAATAATAAACAGTAGAATTAAAAATAAGAAAAAAATTAGCAATGAAACAAAGGCCAGAAATGAAATATATTCTGCCTTAGTGCACATAATTCATTAAGTATATCAGCGAGTGCAATAGTTTTGTTCTTTCCTGTACATTAGAATATCTCTAAGTCAAAATCTCTACTTCAAAACTTGGTTTATATTTCCTGTGTGGGGTTTTCTATCTGAATAGCAATTCTTCATTTATCTGTGATCTACCCTCAATGTGTTTAAGTGTTTTGAAGGATATTAGAAAATGACACAAACCCTTACCAAGAGATCTCATCAATTGAAGAGGGAGACAAGTATCACAGAGACAAGTGTGATGAGGCACCCTACCCAGGGAGACCACTCAGAGACCAGGCAACAGGAAAGGAAGGGTTTATGAGGAAACAAGGGGAGGGGAAGAAAGAAGGGGAAAAGTGAGGGGAGAGGGAATTGCTGACCCCTGAGTCTCAACTCCCAGGGATTGGAGCTGCAGGCTGCAGTCTGTCAGGGTGTGTATGCCTCTGCCTTCCCTGGTGGTCTAGCTGAAGTGTGCAAATTTTGTGTTTTAGTTACAAGGCCTTTGTTTTCATTTCAGGTGCTCTCTTCAGAGCCCAGCCTGCAATGCCTGCAAAACCTAGACTGTTACAACTGCAACCTCTGGGTTCAATGACCCCACCAGCTGGCAGTGGAGGCTTCCTACCCTGTGCAGATGATTCACCTTACAACAAATACCTTACAAGGTGGAGGAGAGACCCTAGAGCAGGAGGGTGGCTCTTGGACTTGCAAGAGAAAAGCTAATATAACAGACTAAGACCAGTAATCTAGAAGTTCATAAGTTTAAAAAACATTTTTTCTTATATATGATTATTCTTTGGAGATAGGACTTAGTCCATCATTCAGGAAAAAAAATTGAAAAGCTGAGTCTACCAGGCAAGTTTAGGTATGACTTCCTCCAAGTTCATTCTCTGAGCACATGAAATTTGATCTTCTAAATCTCAAATTAATGCAGAACACATTCTGGGCTGAGTTGCATGCATACGTTGATGTGCCAATAGGTCTGGCCAAAGAAAGAATGCTCCCTGGGACTGTAGGCATTGATGGGTTGGAGACATCTCAGCCTCCAAGGTTAGTTGACTTAAAACATGGTTGGCAAGAAAAGTCTGATCCTTATCCTGTGCCTCCAGTAGCTATGTTCTGTTTCCTAAGTTGTCAGTGGGCAGCCTGCCAGATGAAGATTCTGTTCTTCAAAGGGAGTATGAACAATTAGCATGCCAAATAACTGCTTCGCTGTGCCCACCTGAACAGAATGCTCTACTCTGCTAAGTAGATACCTGGGAATTAACATTTCAATTGCATTGCCAGGTTTGTTACTTTTTACTAGTACTCTCATTTGTCCTTGTCTAAAATGCATATTTAATCAGTATATGTTGCATAAGGAAACTATAGGAAGAAGTGTCAAAAGGTTCTATAAGTAGGTTTTCTGTCGAAAGCAACAAAAATGCACTGCACAATTAGGATTGTGTGGTCATGACCTGTTAAGGACTCAGAGTGTAATATTTAAGTCTGTTAAAGCCTCCCACTTGTATCAGGCATGTGTCTACTTGAAATGTGCGTACATAAAGTTGTTCCAAACATACTAAGAAAATTTGTTAAGTAGGTTCATGTTTTACTTTCCAATGATACCTTTCTTCCTCAAACCCTCTTTCTCTATTAGTTTCTAATTTTCTGGATTCCTGCCCTAGTGAGATACCTGGTGCCACTGCTCCATCGCAGAAGAAAGCTGCTTCAACACACGTATACAGTCAATGAGCTTATTCTGAATTTCTAGTCTATCCTAGGAAAAAGGAACACAAAAAATGATGTGTCCAGTTGCCTAGACTCTAGTGAGGGTGACAGGAATCTATAGGACATCTACTCTTGATAGTCACAACCCATGATAATCAGTTTTCCAAAAGAAGGCAGCCCAGGTTGCAATGGGAAACACTTGAGGCATCAGTATCCAGACTGTTTGAAAGGCTTTCTGAAACTGGGAACAGTTAGGCTAGGCTCGAAGGAAAACTAGACTCTACTAAACAAAAATGAGACATGAACATGCGCACAGTTACAGAAATGAGAAATTAGATGACCAGCATGTGTGTACCCCTTCTAATAAGGAGGCTCACCCAAAGCCAGGCAGAACCAGATAGAGCCCAGGCCCAGGGTTCCAGGCTGGAGTTCTGGGCTCCACATGCTACAAATAGACTATATGCCTATGCCTGACCTTAGTCACCCTGAGGTTCCTGCAGGCGATTTGTCCTTCTGAAGAAGTCTCAATCTCTCCATATTATATACTCCATGGATTAATCAAAACTAAGTCCACTATTTATAGCCATTTGAATTTTTTTGAAATAACAGCATGTCAGAAATATAAAAATGTGGTAATGATAAACATTCCAGAGAGCTGTGCCCATTACATCA
Organism: Noctilio leporinus; assembly: GCA_004026585.1. Classification (NCBI taxonomy): domain Eukaryota; kingdom Metazoa; phylum Chordata; class Mammalia; order Chiroptera; family Noctilionidae; genus Noctilio; species Noctilio leporinus. Next base: position 27,035 of record PVIW01006602.1, read on the forward strand.
TGTGCAAAGATGGCACTTGTGAGAGGCATAACTAGCTTTCCAAGTCTCTGCTAGCCTTTCACACCTCAGATCATGCAATCATAGCTCTGCTCTGAGGATGCCAAGGTCATATGTTTGGCAGTTACTCACTATCTGACCACAAAGTCCCCACTCTAGACTTTATGATAGCAATAGAGGTAGGAGATATGTACTTTAAGAAACATATTTTCTTAATTCTTACTTTTCAGGAATTAACCTACATAATCCTCATCATATATAGATATACACATTTATATACTACATATAATTTCCCATTTTAGAAATTAAAAATAAAAACTGATTCTGATGCACATGAATTTTGAGAACCAACAAGCTAGACAAACTGGTAGTAGAGAATGTGGGGGAATAGATGTTTAGGGTGACAGGAAAATGTGCAAAGGCACTGAGGTAGAGCGAAACATGCCCACGTGGTCATGAAATGGTCAGGAGCCCTCATGTGACTTGAAGACAGAGAGACAGGATAGCCAACTCAGCTGAGGCAAGGAAAACAGGCAGGACTAAGCCAGCATAGGCATGAGGGAGTGAAGGATGCAAACCGTATCCCAGGAGCCATGGGAAGCTCTAGCAGGCTTCTAAGCAAGAGTGGAACAAAACCAAGTTTGCATCGTGCAAAGGTGACTTTAGCTACAGTGTGAGGACAGAATTAAATGAATATGAAGAGACCAGTCGAGAGGCTATCGGTGTTATTGTAGTGAGAGGTGATGGTGGCCAGAACCAGGTTGTGGCAGTGAAGAGGGAAAAAGAGCTTTTTAGGAGGTGAAACACTCAGTCCATCCTCCACAAAGCAACAAGATGCGAGAGTTATATCCAGTCATATAGTCCCCAACATGTAACTCTTCAAAGACTTCCCAGTGTTGTTGGGATGAAATCCAGAATCCTTTCCAACAGGACTAGCTGCTGGGACCTCTCCTCACTGTCTGCTCCGGGCTCTCTTTGTTCTAACTCAGGATGTTTCATGGGCCTGTGCCCCTGTCTGAAGCACTCTTCTGGCATCTTATATGGAGAGCGTCTTTTTGGTTTTCACCCTCAGTTTAAATGTCCCCTTCTCAGCTCAGACTCCCTGGACCACCAGTGGGAGTAGGCACCCACAGTATTACTTAACTCAGCACCTCACACATCCTTCTTCCAGGCCTTAGAGCTATTTGTCATTCTTTGTTTTTCATTTACATTCTTTTATTTATCTCTTCCTGTAATAAGTAAGATCTGTAAGATCCATGAAATCAGGAATCCTGTCTACCTTGTTTATCTAGCACAGTAACTGCCTGGCAACACAGTAACCCTTCAATAAATACCTTCCACATTAACAAATATATCCAGGGAAGTACCAAGTGTCAGGCAGGCATGGTAGGCTGGGTGGTGGTGACCTTCTCCAAGAACTAGATTATGTTAAAGGTAATAATATTTTAGATTCAGAATTTACTTGTCAGCCTTATCTTTATCTTTCCTTTCTTCTTTCATTATTTCCCCGAGATTTTTTCAGAAGGGAGCAAGACCAGAGCCATTGGCCTACAAAGTCCCAGACAATGTATACAGTTTGCCAAACTCTTTTTCCAGTGTCATTTGTTATATCCATACTTTGCTTCAACTTCTTAAATGTTGCCAGGACCATGAAAAGGCTAGACATTTAAGCAAATGATCAAAATAGCAAAAGGCCAAATCTGTCTGCAATTTTACCATTGAAATTTTTAGATTACAAAGGAGTAAGACCCTCTTCTAATATATATGATTTTAATTAGTATCATTTCCTTTCACATTCTGGAGCACTTTCTATTTGTAACCTCACTTCTAATGAGTAATCTTTATCATTCTCCATGGAAGCCAAGGTTTAGAAATTATATAATCCCTATATTTTAATTCAGGAAATTGAAGCAGAGAGAGATTACCTTTTGCCAAGAAAGAGAATGGTTTTATGACTGAGTCATTTTCAAATTCAGAGTGTATCCCAGGCTTTCAACACTCTACTAATGAACTGTGTACTGTTTTCATTTCTATTTGTTCACGTGCATATTTACCAACCCACCAGCATCACATAAGATCAGTATCCAAGCTACAAACGAAGGCTTTTCAAATTGCTAATGCCAGACATAGTTCAGACTTTAAGTACCAGGAAGCAACTGGGAACAGCTGCTTTTGAATCAGACATAAATCTAAGCAATGCTCCAATATAGCAAGAGGGGGAAAGCGACCTTGTCTCATTAAATAGCTAACAGGAGAATGTATCTGATAGTAAAATCTTGGCAGAACATAAAATACCTGTTTACTGCCAAATTCTAGTCACACAACATTAAGGTTACCCATTTATGCACAGAGCGCTGACTTCTCGTCATGTATAAGGAGCCTCCCTCGTGAATCTTAGTTGCCTTAAGAGTGAGTAGAAACACGATTGCCAAGATAACCAGGGTCCAACCTTACAGGGATTTGTAGATAAAAATTAATCCCTCGAATGGTGCCCAGAAGCAAATCAGTGACTAATGGAGACTAGCAAGCAAAGGCATAACTAACCTCTTGGAGCCTGTAGCAGTCAAAGCTTTTGAATGATTTTCCAGCGAAGCTCCTTAGCAGAGCACGTAGACAAAATCCCATCTGAGCATTAGAAACAGGACTTATGTAGGCATGGTCTGTTTCTTTTTCCTTTATCCTTTGTCAGGCCCTCTTCCAATTATTGTATGTTTCTCGAGTTTGTTACAGAGTGATCTACTCCTGCCCCATGAAAAGGTATTTTGTGTTTTTTGTTTGTTTGTTTGTTTGTTTTGTATTTGTTTTTGTTTTTATTTTCACTTTTACACAGTGAAAAGGTGATTTTAAGAAAAAAAAATCCTATGGAAAAATACCCCCATGAGATATTTTTAATCAAGAAAGCACATTTCTTATGTAAATGTTGCAGAGGGGCTGCTATAAAAATTACCCCTTGAGTAAATATTCCAAAATTGAATCTAGTAAAGCTAGATTAAAAAATCCATTCTTCTACTTTGGAATAGCATGTATAATAAAACAAGCATCAAACTCTATAAGCCTAACCCAGAGCATCCCTAAAAAAGCAAGAGTAATAAATGAGGGGAGGGGCATTCTAACATGTCCCCAACTAATAGATCCACCTTCAAAGAAAAGAATAAAGGAAATCAATTCAGTTAGAGAGATATGTGGATGGAACAATTATTCATGGCTAATTACTTTTTAAAAGATGATCACAATGGGTTAGTTTTCCCTAATATTGATGAAGAAAAACCTCTGGGGAAATCATTTGCAAAGGTTAGCCAGGATATGAATTATTCTCTACTACGTTAGAAGGCAAAGAGGGGAGAATCAGTAAAATACTAATACAGTCTACCGAAGGTCATCAAGACAACTGAGCTGATACTATAAATTACCATTTTCTAAAATCCAAACCTGTCATCAATATGCCTCATGATTAATTATTCCCTTGAAAAGATGATTTGTTATAATATGTTCAGTAATTCACCAGACAAATGACTTTAAATTGTTTTACTCACTAGTACATTGTGAAAGGCAAGATTAGATGTAGTCGTTCCACCAATAAATTAAGAATCCTTTTAAAACAATTACTGTAGTACTATCTGAATGTATGCTCCTGAGTTTGGCCTTAGAAAACTTTATAGTATGTATATACTGACACCTGCTAACAGAGTTTACCTAGAAAAACAAAAAACCTTGATGGCTTTCACAGGCAGTCTGGACATAAGTTAATTATAGATTATAGTCTATGGCTCTGATCAAAGACCATTCACATGTGTAAGAAATGAACAGACTGTGATATGGCTGGCCCATTCATTTTCATTATCAAAAAAGATTCCTTAAATAACAACAGGAGATATATATTAAGGAAAACCCTTCCTCTGGGTGTGGTGAAACAAGGACTATTTACCATACACCAGAGTTTTTAGCAACCCCTATATAAGCTTTGTCCAAAATACACATATATGTACATAAAGGGATCTGTGTATGTAAGGTCATGTGCTCCCACCTACATGATGGGGCTTCTGTAAGAACTGTTAACATTGCCTGATACGTAGACACACTGAACAGAAAATATGTGTTTATTTACTCTTTTCAAAGCATTGTGAACAAAATAGAAACCATTAGCTAGTACCATTTAGATAACCAGTTTTGAATACTAAAATTGAGTCAATTACTGACTCAACAGGGTTAATTTGAACTTGGACAGGAACTTATTTACCCTGATTTGCTGAAGTCACTGAAAATTCTGGTTTGACTGACATGTTCTCAGGCAGTTCAGTGCTATCTTCTGTCTGGTCTGCCATTCCACTGTTTATTCCCCATTATTGTTCACTGCTCTTCCACTCAACCTCAACACTGGAACATTTGGCTGTACCTACAGCACTCTCCCCACAGCTTCTCTCCCTTATAGATCTCTTACAGACCCATACATATTTTTACTTCACAGGGCCCATAGCTTATTTATATCTCATTTACCAAGCCCATCCCTAAAAACCTTCTCTGAACACAGGAGCCCAAAATGAGCTCACCATCCTCTGGCAGTTCATACTGTCAGAACTGACATTCTCTTACTACTTTATGTGATTATTTGTCTTTAACAGTTACATTAGTTATAAACTTGAAAGCCGGCCAATGTGTAAAGCATCACTGTGTCTTTAAAAATTATAGCAGCCCTGGCTGGTGGCACAGTGGATAAGGCACCAGCCTGCGAACCCAAAGGTCGCTGGTTTGATTCCCAGCCAGGGCAACACAACCAGGTTGCAAGCCAGGTCTCCAGCCAGGTTTGTAGCTGGAGGCAGGTGAAAGGCAACCATACATACATTGAAGTCTCTCTCCCTCTCTGCCTCTCTCCCTTCCCCTCTCTCTGAAAAATAATAAATAAAATCTTTAAATTTTTTTTAATTACAGCATTATATCTTCTTTATAGTAGGTGATTGATTAACCAATGTTTTGATTCACAAGTCGATGGAGTTTAAATGACAAATATTTCTCCCAATTTTATATAGGCAAATTTGCCTATAAACACATGGCATTCATATAGACAAACTAGGTGAGTTTCTGTTAATCATAATACATATACCAGAATTCTCTATCATAATGTCACCACATAATAGGTTTAATATTAATTAGGTAAATAATATAAAAAATAAGGTGTAGAAAACAATTTTCATTATTTCAGTTAAAGTTTTTATTTACTAGGGTAATTATCAGTTTTGAAATGTGATTTAAAAATGGTAACTACAAGTGAATTTTCCATTATTATTCATATTTAAGAATTTCCATTCCTTGTTTTTTAGGAAAGTTCTTGAGAAAGAGAAGTTGAAGACAGAAACTGAATAAAGTCTTTCAATGAAAGATAACTGCAATGAAACCACTCTTACTTTATTTTTTAAAACACATCTAAAAATGGAAAGAATAAAAATGAAGAAGGAAAAGAAGGAGGTATCAGATTCTAACATTCCTGAACATGGATATCGACTATTAATGAAACAATTAACTCCAATTTCTAAGTCTCAGCAAACATTCCTAGAAACATCCATTAACTTCTTCTCCATCCTAACACATCAAGGCATTAATAAGATTAAATTGTTGCAGTTCAGAAAGACTCTAAAACTTACTGTTCTGTTTTCAACCTTTTAAGAGAATTCACCATGCCTATTTGTTAATACATATTATAAACACTTTCAACACCTTCCATAAAAGTTCCATATTCTCTAGGTAAAGGCATTGGTTTTTAAACCTTTGGAAATATTAAGAAGTTCTTGGGCTGCCTCTCTTCTGAGAAAAAAAAATTACTCTGATTATTCTTTCTGAAGAATATTTTAAGATTATAAATGCATTGTAGCATATGTATTTTAATGCAACTTGACTATCTCTATGGGCATCTAGAGGGCTCTTAAAAATACAATAAAACTTGAACTAAATTCCACAAAAACTCTGGTAAAAGAAAATTACCTATCTGTGAATCCTATTTGGAGAGTGTTTTAGAGAGATCGAAAAAGGACATTGATGGATTCTTGCAGACAAAAGTTTAAGAAGCAATAATATCTGTGCTGGATGGGGGGATAAAACAACATGCTGAAGTGTTCCCAGTGTATTCTGCTGATACCTTAAGTTCTATACAGTAGTAATTGGTATGGGATTTCATTACAAGTTTTTACCCACTCACACCAACTGCATCCTTATAAGAGTGATGGAGAGTATGTGTACCTGTTATGACCATTATCATCATCGTCTCCAGGGAAACAACTCAAGGAAGTTATCAAAACTGTAAAAGTAAAGGAAGGAAGAATGAAGCACTGACAACGAGCTTAACACTACAAAATACTTGATGCTTTAAAATAAATAACAAACTCATAAAATTATGATTAAATAGTCATGAGGGGAAGAAAAGCTTTATGTTTTTATTTCAAAGATTTTAATACTAAACATAGCCCACTTCCCTTGAAAAATGTTAGTCAGATTCCTTATTTCTTCAAATAACATAGAGCCTCAGTAGGGTTGTCAAATACAGTGAATTTTAAGGTGTAGTTAAAATTAGCAGTGAACACAAATAATTCATCTATCCTAAGTTCTCTAAATATAATAATTATTTATGCCTCTTTCCTGGTTCCATTTTAGCTTCCAAACGTATGTGATCTAATCAGATGTAGGCAAGATATTTTAGAGAAATCCATTATATATGATGGCAAAATTCCTATCCCCAATCTCTACTCCTAGATGAACATTTTTCCTTCTTGTCCAGAGCCATTTTGAAATTCATGGACTCATTGCAATGTGATAAATAGTTTAAGGATAAAGTGATAAAATGTGGCTATAGCTGGTGAACTTTCTTACAGCATTCATAGTCCTCAGTCTAACTTAATCTGAGTCAGTCTCCCGCCTTACAGCCTCTGATTAGTGAGGAAAAAGAGAGCTCTCTATACCGTTGCTACTGAAGTCAAGGGATTGCATGCAAAATATAGCAGACCCAAACCTACATTCTTGAGATTCAACATTTTCCAACACCTGCTCTGTTCTTAGAGATTCATGGAGGTGGCAAGCCTAAACAATTCCAGATCTAGTTACTGACGATTAATTGTCCCTGATTTGTACTTCTTAACTTGATTTTCTAACTAAGGTAAGGAAACCAAGACTAAAAAACACTAGCAAATTCACAAAACTATGGAGAAAAATAAGATAGGGGGTGGGGGTGTGTAATATGTTTCCAAAGCTCCAAATCACAAGAGGTTCTGAATAATTATTACAGAACCTGTATGATTTGAGATGTGATGGAGTAGAAAGCATCAGATCCAGGCAGGCTGAAGCTCTGCTCTTCTGTGAGGGGTTGGGAAGGCAGAAATCCTCTTGCCTCCCAGAAGGTAAAGAAGAGCCCTGTCTCAGCAAGAGGGTGAAGGAGAATTAGGGACAGGTCTTCACATCCCTGGAATTCTCTGAGCCCAAAGCTCATTGCTTCTGCATTTTTACAAAGAATTCCTCCACTTTAAGTACCCATGTTCTTGATGCTACCCTCAGCTCATCATTCTCTTGTCACTCCACTTGCTTTCCTCTGGAAAAGTCTAGATCTTTGGCTGCAACTATCAGGAGGATTCAGTTTTTGTGAGGGTAGAGATTTGTACAGTTAAGAAGAAGAATACAAAATTACAAATTAAGTATAAAAGTGAATGTTTATTAAGAATAAGAAGAAAAACACATGGCATATTAATGAATAGTTCAGGCTGGTCCTACCATAGGTGCTACCAACCAGGCCCCCTCCACTGTCACATGTTGTGGGTCTGCTACTGTCGTGAGAATAAACTGCAACTCATATTGATTTCCATTTTCACGTAACTCTACTCTGGACAAGTTTCTATTTTTTTTAATTTAATTTAATTGTTGTTGTATTGCCTCCATCCCCTTTTTCCTCCCCTCTGTCTGGACAATTATCTCTTTCATAAATAAGGTTCCTAGCTGGTTAAGAGATTTCACTCATGCATATGAGTCCTTTGTGCAGTATTTCATTAAGTTTTGCATATTCTGTTGATGACTGAAAGAGGAAATGAACAAAGCTATAGCTGCTACTACAACTAAAAAAGAACTATTTAAAAAATTAAAATCCTCACTGGTTCAATTCCCCAGCCAGGGCACATAAACAGGTTGCAAATCAGGTCTCCTGCCAGGTCCATGGCTGGAGGCAGGTGAAAGGCAGCCATACATTGATGTAGCTTTCCCTCTCTGCCTCTCTCTTTTCCCCTCTCTCTAGAAATAATAAATAAAATCTTTAAATAAATAAATAATAATAAAAATAAAAATCCTTTTGGAAAATCTTTTGTTCTTCCAAGGAGATTTTATTTGTTTGTTTGCTTGCTTTACAGACATCCTTAACCACAATCATACATAAGAAACAAATTTTACTTTAATAGCCCACTACTACTCTTTAAAATGCACACAGATTTTCAAGATAAACAAATTATAGACTACAAATTACTCTTAATAGTTAAAATTCAATTGTGTTGATGAAATTCTGGGGATGTCTGTTTTTTTGTTTTGTTTTGTTTTTTAAATCCTGGTTGTTGGCTTATTCACTAATTTGGTAATTTGCAATCGGTTTCCCAGTCGTTAGTGCAAATTAGCAAGGTTTACCTATAATATGAATATTAATATCTTCATTGAGAACCTTTCCACATGCCTTCTCCTGGTTTCTAAGGACAAGTTGTTGTTGTTGTTGTTTAACTTTAGAAAAGGCTATATGAAATGCATGAGTGCAATGTTTATAAAAGACATTTGATAACCAATGCATTATTTTTCATCTTCTATGAAAAAATATAAAAAACTTCAGTAATATTTTATTTCAAAAGCCCCAAAGACTAGCAGACAGTCCCATGCCTATAATATGCTATATTAAAGGAATTATCGACCTTGGTGAGAAAGGATTTGCCAGCCCAACCTGAGCAACAACCACTCAATCACACATCTCGCCTGCATCTAAACTGCCAGTGACAGATTACTTGCCTCTAGTTTGCTGGTTCCTAGCCATCCGCTCAGCATCCTGCACAGTCACCGGGGCTGTGTTCAGCTATATGACCTTGGGGGCACACTAGAGAAATGTTGCTTTCTGTCCATGACCCTTTTTAGACCCTTTACTATCTTCCAAAGTTGTCACCATGGCACTTACTTGCTTTCATAATTCTCCCTGACAACCACTCCTCCTCAATGCCTGCTCTCACCATGGTGTTCTCATTCAAGTGCTTGCTGGGGACCACCACTGAAGAGACACGAGATTTTTCCTGTGAGTACATCAAACTACCAGTGTTCCAGAGGCTCGGGATAACCTGCTCAGCCCTCGTGCCTCATGTGCTACCTTACCTGACTCAAGCCTCAGAGAATTCCAAAGCTTTCTTCTCCTCTCTTTCCCAAACATGTCATTATTTAAACTTAACATGTCATGAATCAGTTTGGAGACAAGAATAATCATGTGCAACAATAGCCTCATGAAAAAAGATACATTTACTAGCTGAGACCAAAATAAGACAGAAAGATGGATAGTGGAATAGAAAATCAGAGTTCTTTGTTTAACTAAATGATATCACCTCCCACTTATGGTTCTACTATTTCTCACAAAGCTATAGTAAGCACTAAAAAGCAAAATATCAATATATAAAATATCTAACCCAGAGTTGGTGTATAGTCAGGCCTGACTAGATAGTAATGTTATTATTGTAATTGAAATCACTATTAAAACATCATGTGTCTGAGCATCCACCCAGGTCCTTACTGGGGCCCTTATGTTAATCACCAGTGAATCATTGATAGTTTGGGTTCCAAATCCAAGAGGAATTCTGATTAGAAACAGCCAGGTCTATAATAAACCAGAGACAGAAAGCCAATTCTGGGTTCTTTCAGAAGAGGCAAGACTTGAAAAACAAGAAGGCGATGATTCAATATTAAACCCAATAGACCAAGCATAGATTTCAGAGGAGATGTGAAATTGGGGTCAGAAGAAGAACAGGTGGGGTGCAGGTGTCAGCCATTCTAGACCTCAAACACAGGTGCAAATTTCCAGCTCATTTCTCTAAACCAGAGTACATGTGATGCTTGGGAAGGTGAAGTAAGCATAAAGGGTCTGAAATAGGACAGAAAACCCAGGACATAAGATATGACTACTTTCAGCCCATTTGAGCTATTTTTAAAATGCTGCATACATGCTATTCTAAAGCACCACCTGTGGAAAACACCTGTGTTCAAAACCAGTCTACCTGAAAGACTGTTTTTTGAGCAGCAGTTCTATTTCCTGAAAATCAAGCACCTGCTACCCAGAGTCCCACTCCCTGCTGTGCAGAGGTAGCCACCAGATCCAACAGCTGTGGCCACTTGAACTGTGCAGCACCAAGACCCTGTGCAGGCAGCAGGGCTCTGCTAAGCATCCCTTTGAATCACTTTGGTGGCTGTTTCCAGCTGTAGTAAATCTGTCAGTAGCATTTATTGGGCACTTGTCCTCGAGGCAGTTCTGGGAACCAATGTGTAGTTCTTTCCGGGAGGGAACAGAACTCCAGACAAATGTGTATACACCACCCTCTCTCAGACCTGAAGTCTCTACCCCCAACCAAATCTCTTTGTATTCCACTTTACAACAGCTCTACAGCCACTATCCTGGGGTATCTGTAAATGTTTAATACTTTATTATAACATGCCTTCTATTTAAACTCCTCATGCCAGTTCTTGGAATTTGCTGAACCCTTTCCCATCAAGTTAACACACACTTTCTGCTGGTCAATGTGTACCCACTTCAAAACTTCATTTCCAGTGGAGTGTTTAAGAGCTTAGTCTAGAGAAGAAGAAAAAAAAAAAAAAAAAAGGGAAAGGAGAGAAGTGAAAGTGTGAGCTTCATGAAAAGGGGAAATCAGAACAGACTGCAATGAAGCTAAACTGTCTATTCACTTGAGTCAAATGCTATAAACCTCTAAGCATAATGTTTGACAGTAAACTGTCATCAAAGCAACAGACTCATTATAAAAATGCTAAGGGTATATAAATCTCATTGACTGCTTATCATTAACTGTGTGGGGTGCTGATAGGAAATGCATGGTTGTAATTTATATTTCACTAATAAGGTCCATTTTAGAGTATAGCTGTCAAATCTATTACTCACCTCTCTCCAATTTTATAGTTGTTCTGGACAGCACTGAAATTGAATGTTAAAAGTGTGGTTTCCAGCATTATCTTTTGCTCTAATATCTCGCCCCTGCACATTGAGGCATGTATTACCTCCAACCAGAACAGCCAGATTGTTTTTCACAAAGCAAACTGCCATCCTCCAAAAAGAGAGAGAGAAATATTAAAAAAAAAAAAAAATGGAGCCCTGACTGGTGGCACAGTGGACAAGACACCAGCCTGCGAACCCAAATGTCACTGGTTCAATTCCCCAGCCAGGACACATAACCAGGTTGCAAGCCAGGTCTCCAGCCAGGTCCATAGCTGGAGGCAGGAGAAAGGCAACCATACATTGATGTTTCTCTCCCTTTCTGCCTCTCTCCCTTCCCCTTTCTCTGAAAAATAACAAATAAAATCTTCAAAAAAAAAAAAAAAAAAAGGAAAGAAGCAAGAGATCATTACTTGCCCACTTTCAAAACTTGGAAAGAAAAATGTAGTTCAAATATTGACGATTCCAATTATTCTATTCTAACATGGTATCAGCATTAATGATTAATTATGTTCTCTTTTTTTGTGTGTGTGAGTTTTTTGAGGGGTTTTTGGTCGTAATGAAAAGTTTGCAGCCCTGGCTGGTAGCACAGTGGATAAGGCACCGGCCTGCGAACCCAAAGGTGGCAGGTTCGATTCCCCAGCCAGGGTACATAACAAGGTTGCAAACCAGGTCTCCAGTCAGGCCTGTGGCTGGAAGCAGGTGAAAAGCAACCATACAATGATGTCTCTCTCCCTCTCTGCCTCTCTCCCTTCCCCTCTTTCTAAAAATAATGAAATAAAATATTTAAAAAGAAAAAGAAAAAGAAAAGTTTGCCAATAAGCTATTATGACATGAAGGTGCAAGACTAGGCACATTTGCTTAGATTGTCCCATCAAAGGACTGGTATTTAAGGAACTCAAAACAGTTTACCCAAGTATTAGGCCATGCCTTTGCAACCTCACAAATCAGGGGAGGAAAGTTCTTGGTCCTTACTGTTGCTGTCTAAGGCATGGTGCATGTCCAAGGAAGATACTAATACAAACACCAAAACAAAGCAATATGTGGTTTAACCTCCATCACACCTTAGAGTCCACATTCTTAATGTGCTAAATACTAAAAGTCTCACTAAACTTTAAGGGAAAATGTTATTATATTTTTGGCATATAATAAATTGAGTGATTTGTCATATCTCTAATGTACCAGTTCTCACTTCACTGGCATCTTCTAGGGTAATATCAAGGGATAGAAAGAAGTTTCTAGAATGTGTCAAGCTGATATGTTAGGCAAGAATAAAAACTGAAGGCCACAGTGAGAGCTGAGCTTTGCCAAAACATTAAAGCAATGAAGAATAGGTTCATGGTAATCAAATCACAGCCCTCTTGGGTCAGAACCAGTTGTGAAATAATAAGTCAATATTTGAAAATTGTAAGATAGCCTTGGCTGGTGTGGCTCACTTGGTTGGGGTGGTTGCAAGTTCCAATCTCTGTCAGAGCACATGCCGAAGTTGTGGGTTTGGTTCTCAGTTAGTGTGGGTACCAGAGGTGTCTGATCAATGTTTCTCTATCACATCAGTGTTTCTCTCCCTCCCTCTCTCTAAAATCAATAAGCATGCCCTCAAGTGAGAATAAAAAAATAATAATAAGTTCTCTCTAAAAGAAAGAAAGAAAAGAAAAGAAAGGTATAGTATAAAGCTCATAAGGCAATGCGTTGCTATTCCCAGCCAGCTGGTTTTGCTTATGAAAAGAAATGCTCCCTCTTTTTTGGCCATATCCTCTGTATATTTCTTTTTATTTTTATTATCAGTTATTTATTTATATCTTCACCCAAGGACAATTTTTCATTACTTTCAGAGGGACAGGAAAGGGAAGAGGAAGAGAGAAACATCGATGCAATAAAGCAGCATCGATTGGTTGTCTCCTGTATACACTTGAATTGGCAATCATACGTATCTGGACCAGGGAGCAGAGATCAACCTGCAACCTAGGTATGTGCCTAGACCCAAGAATCAAACTAACAACCCTTCAGTTATGGGATGACACTACAACTAACTGAGCCACACTGGCCAGGATCTTCTGTGTATTTTAGAGCAGCACTACTTCTGAGGTACCCCTGACACAATGGATCGTGCTTGAATAAGAGAAACCACTGAATTGTAGCACACTACCCAGTGGTACCATTCTCATAGCCTATGCTCCTGCAACTTCTTCTTATATTGCTAATAACTAACACCATCATTTGGAAGCTGAACTGGAACTGTGTTAAACTCAATTCTCCTACCATGGGTCTGGGTTCTCAATCCCCAAATTAGATTTTTTATTCAAAATCAACATACTGGATTATGAATAAATTATTTGTTAGGTTTGTTGATGAATGACATTAGTTTCCTACCACCATTTCCTTCTGAACTTTGTTATAGCTCTCCAAAAATTTCCCCTTAGGCTACAGATCTTTAACCAGAAATTCAAGGACTTCTGCCAGTTATCCATCTACCATTTTCTCCGGTCTTTGGCGAGTCCTCCTCAACCCTTAAAATTTGGCCCAATTGTTCTTCAATTCTAGCCAACCACCCAGCACTCAGCTGCCTCTCCTCTGGGTGTGCTGTAAATCCTTCTCTACCCTGCCAGTTAGTCTTCTCTTTGCCTTTCAGTGAGATGAAAACAGCACTAATGCATTTAGTCAGTTTGAATAAAATCCTGCTTTAAACCACTGGATCTTTAACCCAGGAGGGAGTCGTTTAACATCTCTTAGCCTATTTCCTCATTAGGAGCATGAACATGTAAATCTGATCCAGTGTACCCCTTCTCAAATATGTTGAATAGTTCACAGCAACCAAAGTAATAACCTCAGCTCTTTTCCACTCACATTTGATATATTCTCAAGGGCATATGTAGCTCTTTTATTCACTCAGGGAGGTTGCAGCCACTGTTGGAAATGTATAATTGCTGTTCTTCCCACTGCCATTTGTCACAAACTGCCTTGATTTTTAAAGAAAGCTCTTAAACAGTATAAAAGCTAAATTCCTTTGCTTGGCACCCAAGGCCTTTTGTGATCTGCCTGACCCTGCCTGACTCAGTAGGTCCATCCAGCCTGCAGCCTCACAGTAACACATGGACCACACACACACACACACACACACACACACACACACACACATAGAGTTTAATCCCAGCAGTTTACTTTTGCCTGCAGTCTTTGGTACATTTTCCCCCTCCTGCAGTGCTTTTTTGTTTGTTTGTTTGTTTAACTTCTAATCATCCTTCAAGTCTCAATTCAAATTCAGTTCCCACCAGGAAAACTTCACTGACACCCCCAAGCACACTGTAATTCTCCTACACTCATGCTGTCTCTATAGTTTAACCACTACCTTACAGCATTTGTCATTGTGTTTATTTGCAAGTCTGGCAGCTCCTTAGATATTAAATTCCTTTAGGAGTGTGTCTCTTGATCTCATCTCCACAATGTGCAACAGTACCCAGCATACTATAGCTGCTCAATAAATGTTAGAAGAATGAATGAATGTTATATGGCTCTTCTATAAAACCTCTCCAATAACTTCCATCAGAATGAACTATTGTTCAATTTTGTGGCTATGTAAATAAGACATTCATCTTCCACATTCTTCTGGCACTATGTCTATAATGAGGGCTGGATAACAATTTGTTCATATCATCCTACGCCAAATGTAACTGCATCTAGAAACTTCTGAAAAGTGACTATTTATGTAAAATTCACATAACTCTTATAGAATTATAGAGGATCAAACTGTGGAACCATCTAATTCATATCCACAGGAGCAACCTACTCCACAAGAAGGAAATGGAAGAGAAAGATGAAGATAACAATTTAGAAGCCCTTGGAATAAATGAGCTTTACATGGGAAAAACTCTTCTGTTTAGAGTCTGATCATATTCTTCATTTTAGCCAGGTATTTCAGTAAGAAAGCACACACCATAAATCCATCTCCATGCTTAGAAAAAGAATTCAGTGCATAGATAGCAGGTCTAGAGGAGTGATGATATGATTTTGTTGATAGAAGCCAACATGTATATAACTTGTACAATTATACCTATAGATTATATAATCTGTCCAACAACATAGACTCAAACTGAGATGTGATAAGCAGTATAAATAGAAGACTCCCTTTCTCTAGCTTAAGCTCACTTCCATATTGCCATAAACTAGTTATATAATATGCAGTGCTATAAGTGCTGAGATCACAATAGTCTCACAAAATACTCCTGAATCTCTAAACACATTAAGCAAAAAAAATGCAATTTTTATGTTTTGCTGATAAGTGGCTTAATCAAACCTAACAGATGAGGCACTATATTATAAGAAAATATTGTTGTTCAGATCACAGAGTCAGTAATTTTTTTTGGTGCAGACACATCATGGTATAACTGAGTATATGTTGGGGGATAAGGTGGTTAGGAGGGATGACTTAGATTTTCTTCAAAAGGTAGTGCAATATGTTCTATCTAGAAAACATTTTATATTTCAAAAATTCTATAAGAAGGAAGAGGTATCAGAATTGGCAGTTTTCTTGTGGTTTTGCAGAAAGAGAATAAAGTAGCAAGGCAACATCATGTTTCTAAAACACACACAAAGTGTTAAAGTAATAAAGGGGTGAATGTTAGATTTCAATACAGCTTTAAAAAGTCAACTCATCCTATATATTGTCCGAGGCCAATGTCACTAAAAGTAATGATCAGGTAGTCAGATTACTGTTGTGTAATTTGTACAGTTCATTTCTGCAAATGATGATTACCGGCTGCATCTCAGGAAGACACACACAGCTTTTTGTGGCCGCCAACACCGCCTCACAGCCAAGAGCTTCCAGCATGTGCAGCTGTGCATCACACACTGGCAAACTGGCTTTATGTTTCTGCACAGGTCTCCTTCATAGGCTTGAACTCAGACACTTCTAGAATTATGTCAACTGCTACTTTTGGTAAAACAACAACAACAAAAACAAAAACCTCAGCCTGTGTTCATATAACATTGCTACAGGATAATGGCAGTCACATGGGCAAAGCTCTCATGGCTTTCAAATTATTTTCATATACATTACCTTTTTGAATCTCCAACAACCCTGGGATACCTA
Organism: Noctilio leporinus; assembly: GCA_004026585.1. NCBI lineage: Eukaryota > Metazoa > Chordata > Mammalia > Chiroptera > Noctilionidae > Noctilio > Noctilio leporinus. The sequence continues at coordinate 43,315 of PVIW01006602.1, forward strand.
TAGGAAAGGCACTCTCATTTTACAGATGAAGACACTGAGAAGCTCAAAGAGGTTAGGCCCAAGGTCAAATAGCTTTGAGGAATCTAAGATTCCAGGTCTTTAACTCCTACCTCAGGACTCATGCCACTCCTCACTGCTGCCAGGGGAGGAAGCTCTGTAGACACTCCAGCAAAAGGGTTTGAATTTCTTTTCCACCACTTTTCTCACAGAGCTAATATGAAGATGTTGCTAAGTCCTCTTGTTCCTCATTTTACAGAAAGTTGGTCTGATCCTAACCTCAGCTCACACTTACCTTTTGTTGTTTTCCCATATGACTCCACCTGCTGGAGGTGCTGAAGGTTGTGGAACTAAGTAGGGCAGAAGTCTTAGGGAGATGAGCTCCAAGGCATCAGATTTCTAAAGTGAACAACCATCTCAGTGTGCCCTGTTAGCGTGGGACTTCAGAGGGCTTCTCAGAATATAAGACTTCTAGGCATGGAAGCAGGAATGAGGGCTCTCTCAGGAAGTGGCATTTTAAGTAACCAGGACAGGCAAAACAGAGCAGTTGGTCATCCTAGTTTTCCAAATTTAATGAGTATCAGAAATAGGAATTTAACTCACCAAAAACGTTTGGAACGTTCTGCACTTCTATTTCCAGTTTGTCCATCAATAGAAATTCACCAAAGGTTCACATGAAATGAGTCCAATTATGAAATATTCAATGTGGACAAAATTGAAACTGAACTGATCCTTCATTGAGCCTTTATTTTATTTCCAGTCATTTAATTCTTATAATAAGCCAAGTACTAGAGAGTTAAGTAAGCAAGATTTAGAAGGGATAGGCAAGCAGAGAAGCATGTATACTTTGGTGTGAAAAGGACACAGGATACGATAGAAAGACAAAGAAATTACTTGCAGCCCACATGTGTTTTGGGAAAAAGAAGGAGGAGGAGAACATTCAAGAAGTGAATTTTGAAGAAGACAAATTTACACATATAGAGCTTACTAAAATATACAGAGGGAAGGGCATGGGGCTTAAGCTGGGCTGGAACAGCATACTTTGGCCAAAGAGCAAGAGGAACAAAGGCCAGGAGGCAAAACAAAACATGGTGCATTCCTGGCAGGGAACTCTACAGAATAGCATCAGGAGATGGCTGCACAGAGGTGAATGTGAAGGGCTTTGCATGACATGCTAATGAGTTGAAGAAGTTCTATCCTGCACATAACTGGGAGCCTAAAAATCCATAAGCAAGATAAAGACATAATTGCATACACTTTAGAAAGATATACTGGCTTCAATGTGGAGAATAGATTTGTGGGTGGAAAACACAAGACTGGAATCTAGAGAGACTGAAACAGTTTCTATAAACCAAATGAGGGTGGCCTATGCTAAGACAATGGCAGGAAAGATAGGGAGAAGTGGAAAGATTTGTTTTTAAGATTTTATTTATTTATTTTTAGAGAGAGGGGAAGGCAGGGAAAAGAGGAAAGAAACATCACACCTCAGCTAGGAAATGAACCTGCAACTCAGGCATGTGCCCTGACCAAAATCAAACTGTGACATTTTGCTCTGTGGAATGAACCCAACTCACTGAGCCATACCAGTCAGGACAAGAGGTGGACATATATGCATGTCGAGAGAATAAAAATATAGAGATTGATTAAGATGAGGAAGCAATCTAGGATGCCACTTTATATAACACATTTGTGTATTCATGATGAATTTGTATTTCTCATTCTCAAAGCAGTTGTGTGCCATCCTCACAAATTTTAGATTTTGCTTATGCCATAAATAATAACTTATCCCCAATTTTACCCCCATTTATTTATCTCCATAGCCTGAGATTCTATGGTCATTCCCAGTTATTACCTCTTGAAAATAGCCAGGCAGTATGTGTTTCTACGTGTGGTTATATGTGTAGGTCAAAACTATATCTGGTATAGCTAGATTTACAGACAAAGTAACATATCCCTATTCATTCATTCATCCAGTATTAATTAAGGTATTCTCAGTGCCTGTGGATAGTCTAGACATGGAGGGAAAGAGATGATAGAGTCCTTGCTCTCAAGAAAACCAAATCATAAGGGAAGAGATAGACAACGAAAAGACAATTCTAGTACAATTAGATCAGTGCTAGGATACAGGGAAATACAATCATGTGGGAGCCCATAAAGGGAGTAACTTACATAGCTTGTGGAAGACATCGGTTCATGAAGACTTCTGAAACAGCGGATGCCCATTGTCTTTCTATAAACCGCTCTTAGAGTCTGTTATAAATGTCAAGCTCACCCATCTCCCTCTTGCAGTGAGTTCTTTATAAGAAAGATTGTGTCACAGACTTTGCATAGTATACACTTAAAAACAATGGATGGATGGATGGATGGATGATTAAATGAGTGAAAGGATAAATTGATACTGACCTAACCTCAAAGGATTGAGGAAGAATGGCCATCAATCCATGGAAATTACCAGGCAAATAGTGCTTTATGGTGAAAGGGGATTATTGAGAAAGTACTGGATTTAATGGGCCATTGGTTCAATTTTGTTGTACAGAATTTGACCCTTATCAGTTGATTCTTGTTGTTTAGTATTTATTGAGTCAGATTTTCTCTGTACTTAAGCTACTCCCCGGGAGAAGGTTAGATACTTCTGGAAACTGCATTAACTTCTTCAAGCCACTAGGGTACTATTCAGCAAATTACTTTTCAGTAATTAAGATGCTGCAATACAAAACACACTGTGCTGAGAAATGGAGAACTAATCTCTCTGCCTGCCTTCTCCAGCTGCCTATTTCTGATGACTGAAGAGATTGTGTGCAAATATGTGAGGATTATACAATGACAGCCAGTCCTGGTTTCCTCCAAGAACCTATAGTATTTATTCTTTTTCTAAAGCCTATGAATTTTTCACATAAGAGAACAAAGATTAGCAGGATCAAGTGACTAAGGTACTTAATGTCTCTAATCCTCATGCCTGCACAAATTCACTCTGTGGTTCTGTACTTATCTCCTTCAAACTCTTTACCTTCTTTGCCCCTCTCTGCAGCTGTAGGATGATAACAACAGTTGTGGGCTCTGGACAACCTGTATCTCTTACCTTTTTTTTTTCTTAAAAAAAAAAAAAAAGTGCTAGGTATGAATGGCCGCCTGTCTTTTTTCATGCCCATATACATACCTGAAATGTGTTCATTAAAGAAAAATGGTCTGCCCTTTCTCTCCACCACCTCTCCTCTTTGAAGCCAGTGATATTCACTTTCCACTTTCAAACATCTTGTGCTTCTAGTTTGCATCTTTAATTACCCAGGATACTGGCCTTGTTGTATATGACTTACAACATGCAGTCTTGACCTTTGTTCATTTAAGTAAAATCATTCTTAGTTTGAGCCAAGACATATTCAATATACAATTACCTGGTGGGTCAGGGCTCTGCCATTTTATCATTTTTACTGGCATTTTCTCCATTATTGCTAAGTACCAAGCAGTATAAGCTGTCAGAGCCATGTGGCTAGCCTGGAACTTAATTTTCCTAAATTGCACAATTCTTCAGAAACAGCTTACCCCCAAGCAGTTTCCTTGACAAGGGGTGAATAGGGTTAAACTTCAAACTGAGTTATAGAGAGCTTAGCAAGAGCAATGGTGGGAGGAAGCAATTAAGCAAAAGTTGGGTGTGTACGCTGCATGAGACTTTTAGAGACAAGACAGAATTCTACGTCAAAAGTGGCTGCTCAAAAGCCTTTAAGTAAGTAGCAAGAGGTCTTAGAACACAACATGCTGAAGTAAAAGGAAGCAGGCAAGAGAAAGAAATGATTTCTGAACAGCTACTGCATCAAGGACAGTATACCAGGCATCTTATGTGCATTAATTCTCATAATGACCTATTTAGACAGATATTCTTATTCTTATTTTACAGATGAAAAACAGGTAGACTATTTAGTGGCCTGACCAGGGACGCACAGGTAGTAAGTGAGGCAGTCTCATTCAAACTTGAACACATACACAGTGTTTGTTGTATTAAATCATCCTGGAGATGGTGGAAGGCAGTCCCCTAGTGACAGAAGACTAGTAAGCTAGTATAGTTGGCTCTAAACAACATGGTTTGAACTACACAGGTTCACTTATACACAATTTTTTTCAATAAATACTATAAATGTATTCTCTTACTCATAAACATCTTATTAACCATTCACTTTTCTCTAGCTTACTTTATTATAAGGATACAGTACATAACACATATAACATACAGAATAGGTGTTAATCAACCACTTATCATAAAGCTTCCCATCAACAGTAGCATCTTAGTAAGTTTTGGGGGAATCAAACATTAGAACTGGATTTTCAACTGCCTGAGGGGGCTCAGTGACCCAAACCCCTGAGTTGTTCAAGGGTCAACTGTATTACGGTCTCTCTGAGAAGTAACGGGGGAATACAAAATGCCAAGAGTTTATTGTTCCTCATCCCCACCCTACTACCCTCAGTGCTTCTTACCAGGCCTCCAAGTTACCTGAGAGAAGCCCCTTGAAATTAAATAAACCACTTAGTTCATATCACCTGCAGAGGTAAAAAAAGAAAAAAAAGAAAAAAAGAAAACATAAATGAGCTTAGACTCTTGGGTTGCATCAGCCTCCAATGCAAGCTGCCTGTTCCAGGTTTTAAGAATGAGCAGAAGATTAAGGACTATTCCCTTAGAGAGTCTTAGTGAGCAATATTACTATAAAGGACTGGGAGTTTTGAGAGCTGGTTTTAACAAAGTTTATTACTCTGACACCATTAGGTATTTCTGTTTTCAGCTGAGTTGAAAAGTCATAGATCAAGCCATTTTATTCATGATCACTATACCTTCTGCCAAAAGAAAATGGTTTCCATGACTCAAATAGGGATAATAGCTTTATTCATCCCTTGCACTGAAGACCAGGGGCTCTGAGAGGAAGAGCAGCAGGACTGGGATTTCTTGTGAGGGGAAGACAGGGCAACGCATACTTGTGGTCTCACTCAGGAGGCAGTCTTCATCTTTAACTGCTCTGAAACTTACAACTGAAATGTCTCTCAGAACTGTTGATACAATCCCATCTCAATAACTGTCCAAACAGTTCTCTCAAGAGATGTTTTTATAAGCCAGGCAGTTTGTAGGTTAGCGTTTGGGGGTAGGAAAAATAGCACAAATTAGGGAAGGGAGAAAAGGAAAGGAAACAAAAGACAAAAGCAAGAGAAGGTGCATCTCCTTTATCGTGCCTGGTTTAGTCTTTTAACTTCCTGCTAGAGGCCTCCCAATATCCTGCTCAGAGGTCATTGCCAGTATCCTTTACAACTGCCACCTTCTCCATTTAGGCATAAACTCATTGATGTTACTGGATGGAGCCGGAAATCTCTCCCATGAGACTAAAACCACAGTCCCTGTGGGTTCCTGTGGAACATAGATGCATTGCTTGTCTTCTGGGGTCTCTAATGTGACATGCAGTGTTGTGTTAATGTTTCACTTGGAGCCAGAAAAACAAGTCTTGTTGGCTGCTTTGGGGATGATGATTTTGTCTTCTTATACTTTCTGCAAAAATAGACCTATTGCAGTGATAAGATTACTCAGTCACTCACTCATTGAGACACTGCCTGCCTCTCTGGTGCCTGGTTCCCTGAACACAGCTTCTCTCCATCTCTTCCTTTCCCTCCACAGTCAAGGCTGGCATGTTTACTGAGCCGTTGGAAGCTTGGGACACTAAGGACCCTTAAATGTCCCTAAATACTTGTGCTACTTGCTTTCCACTGTTTATTTTGTAGAAAACAGTTCATCAGTTCTCTGCACAAAATGTAAGATTAGCTCTCTATATAAGAAAATGAGAGAACTGGGAAAGTTTTTTTGTGTAAACAAGAGAGAAAAAGCTTAAAGGAAAATCTTGCTATTATAAAATGCAATAAGGACTCTAATGTAATGTCTCTACTGTCCCTGCTCATTTCCAAACCTGGAAGAAGAGAAGAATCTGGTATAAAAAGTCAAAACACCTGAAGTTTAGGTCTTATTCTTCCCTAATTAGCGTTTGACCTTCTGAAGTTCAAATGGCTTCTCCAGGCCTTGGTTTCCTCATCTGTCAAACTTACACATGATCTCTGAGGTCCTTTGCAGCTCCAGGTTTTCATGATAAAGAACAGGCCGGCAAACACAGACTCTCTCCAAGGAGGAGGTGTGAGGACTGGCAGTGGAACACAAGAGAGGGGGCAAACAAGTAGAAGCAATTAGACTCAAGGCTGTCATGAGAAAACAAGGCTGTCTCCACTTTTTTACACAAAGGACTGCCTTGCCTAGAGTGATCCTGAACATCTCAGCTCTGAGAAATATGAACAACTGAGAGCTGCTATTGTTCTAAGTGATGAAATGAACCACTGAGAGGAGAAGTGGAGGTTCTACCGAAACCAACCAGACTGGCTGTGGAGTTCTTGATAGTGAGTGTTTAACAGGAGCTTGAGTAGAGGCATGATGAGCCCTAAGAAAGAAGAAATAATCTTTACTTAATAATGAAATAACCTAATGTAAACTTAGGTCATTTTAATAGTGAAAGGGAGGGTAATTTGAGATGATTCTATTAAAATTAATTATTTCATTTACATTTCAAAGTGCAGTCATAAGATATTTACATAAAGTATATAATTTGATATACCAGTTGCAAATATCACTCAAGCATTGGAAACCCCAAAACGACAATTGGAAGTTTCCTTTGTGGATCCTGGTTACAGTTAACATCTATTGTTCATTTCATGGCTGAAAAGCAAACAGAACATCTGATCTTCAAAATATAAAGAATGGGGCAAAATGAAAGCAATTAATATCTTATGCCCATGATGCTGAATTTTTAAGCTTGAAAGGACCCTTGAGATACATCCAACTTCTTCATTTGCTGGTGGAAAATCAACTGTGGGAAGGTATTTATACTGTGGGAGCCTGCATCTCTTTCTTATTGGGGTTTGCAGTAAAGTTTTGCTTTATTTTTCTAGGAAGCTAGTCATTGACCTAGCCAGTGTGGTTCAATGGGTTGGAGCATTGTCCCATAATCAAAAGATGGAAGGTTCAATCCCCAGTTGGGGCACATACAAACTGATGTTTCTCTCCTACTTTGATGTTTCTATCTCTATATTCCTCTCTCTTATCCCCTCTCTCTAAAAGCAATAAAAAAGTGTCATTGGGTGAGAATTCTAAATAAATAAATAAATGCTAATGATTATTTCCTAATCCTTTCCCACCTAAGCATCATACAGACTCAGTTTTAAGCCCCTATTTCACATTAGCAAATACTCTGTATTTGAGATTTTGTCCTATTTTGCCAGATTTTAATCCTCAACTCTGAGGTGGTGGGTTAAATATTTAATAAACAAAACCACCTACTATGTGCCAGACTCTATGACATATAAAAGGAAAAAGCAAAGGTGGCAGTAATTCCTGCCCCAGTCAAGAAGACAAACATGCAAACAAACAACAGAGGAATGTTGAAAGGGCAACAGATGTACAGAAACAGAAGTGAGTAATCTGTTTAAAGGAACTGAGGTTTCTTCTGCAAAATTCTGTATTTTTATATGTGTAGCACACTCCACACATTCAGTTCGTAACAACTGCAGACATGTAGCTATGGAAATCCCTCTTAAAAAACAGTCTTAAAAGATATATGTGAGCACAAAATCATCATGACCTCACAGAATTGATAGCTGAAAAATTAGAAAAACTCCCATTCTGAGAGGTGATCCACAGGTAAGAAAAAGGTCACAAGGGCACATGATGCATTACAGGAGGTCATGATGAATAACAAACTTACCTACTAATATTTCTGCCAATTAATATCTCAAAAAAAAAAGGTACAACACACCAAGAGCCTTCATTTTGGAAAACCATTTCTCCCCACCTCTACCTCCCAGTAGTGAAACCTGCCAGACATGAATGGTCCTGTCTGCCTTCTTTGGCTTCCTGTCAATAACAGTCACAGAAGACCTAAAAGGAAGAAAACAAAGGTTATAGATAAAACATGATGTTTCTGTCAGCCAGACAGCACAGCTTTCCTTGGAATCCACACAACTATTGAGAGGTCCTAGAGAACTTTAAAAATCAGGTTGTCACTGGCTATTTAGGATTGAAATAGAAGGTCCATTATATTAGTTGTAAACATTTCAAATAGTACTTAAAAACAGTATTTTATTTATAATTTACTTTCCAATATAGCACCATTATTTCTAGAAAGCTTGCAGCAAGATTAAAATAGCCTTATTCCAACCACCAAAATCAATCCCTTTGTACAAATTTGATTGAAGCAGCCTGTGTACCATTTGCAAAAGCTCACTGACCTGTGAAGCTTGGCATTTGCACCATAAAATTTAGTCCATATTTGATGAAGTTATTGAACACTGAACTTACCTCATCTAAGATTGGAAAGCATTTATACATACATGTACTTTTTTTCTTTTTGGAGAAAGTTTTGGTTAGGAGGAAAACCTAAGTATTTGTTTAAATTTGGATAAAAAATATACTTAATGAAAGCCTTAAGTTGATTTTAAATATGATGCTTGAGGTTTCTTGCCAAGCAGAAATGATGGACATAATTTTTCTCAGGTCAAACAAATTTTTTCCTTTGAGTTTTGTACAAAAAGGCTGTGGGGTAGGGCACAGGGGCACTGGCCATGTGCAGGGGTCTAGAAGTGGGCAGTGACCTGGTCTGTCTCTAACAGGTCATCTAGGATGATGTCCAGTTTGGTGCCAATCTTCTTGGCCAATTCACCATGTTCCATGATGCTCAGGTATAGGTAGCAGTTGAGCAGTTTCCAGTCCAGGGTGTTGCACAAGGCCTTTAGTAGGGTACACAGGTCCACACTGAGACCAGCACGGTGGGACAGCATCGTGGCCAGTTCATTCTGCAGCATCAGCAGCCACTGGTCAGGTCTTGTCCTGAATTAGCAACAGGAGCCTGATGCCACTGTCCAGTGTGGCAAACCATGTCATGTGCTTATTCTCCCACAGTAGTGATTTCTTACTGAGCCTTTAGCAGCCCACCCTGTTCTCCCAGCACAGGGTCCTCCAGAACATGGGGCTCCCACATAAAAGCCTGGCCAGTGCAGCAGGCGCATGTCATCAAAGCTCTCTTTGGCCTCTTAGCATGTACATGTACACTGTCAGGCTGTGGTCACAGTCAGACACCAGGAAACTCAGCTGGACATTCTCCTCCATTAAGTCCACACTGTCCACTTTCAGGGGCTTGCATCCTGAGACATAGGGTCTTGCTTAACTCCTTGCAGCACAGAAAGAAGATGCTCTTCAGGGCCAGGATGAAGTTCTTGGCTGATCATCTGATGGATGTACATTTTATAGGAATTATTTTTAAAAGGCAATAGAAATGTGGGGTAAAGACAATGTAGTACCTGAATAACACTCTATTTTCTTCAATAAATTGCTAACTAAAAGTTTATTTCATATACATAATCTTTAAATTCAGGAGAAGTGAATGATGCACTAAAACTATCTGCCATATTACTAGGTATAAAGAATATGATAATACAAGATAATAAAGAATAGGAATAGTCACCCTTTGTAATATTTGTCTCTACAGTGATTTATACAAGACTGAACTTGCTGATTTTTCACTGCTAAATTGCAGTGATCATGGGCATTGACTTTCAATAATAAACAAAAGCAGTCCAAAAACAACTCAATGCACCTTTTTCATAAAAAAGAAAAAAGGGCAAGCTTAGTTGTAGCCATTCAACATTATGTAACAAGATTACAAAAATATAGGTAATTAATAGGTTGAGTCATATGTGAGAATTGTCATGCACAACTCTAATGGCATCATGGGTTCACATCCTTTGTGAGGGATCCTGCATAAAAAGATGATTAAATGTCACAAGCCCAGAAGGGCCTAAACACATTGGCCAGAGTGTGGCAAAAGAGTCAAGCATTTCAGGATTATTCTGAGATACCTTGTTTGTTGGGTACAATTTTCATTAAGTTTCATCAATTTCTCTCTCTCTCTCTCTCCCTCCCTCCATCCCTCCCTCCCTCCCTCCCTCTCTTTAAAATAGCTTTATTGAGCCCTGGCTGGTGTGGCTCAGTGGATTGGCGCTGGCCTGCGAACCAAAAGATTGCTGGTTCAATTCCCCAGTCAGGGCACATAACCAAGTTGCAAGCCAGGTCTCCAATAGGTAAATACATAAATTTAATTATGCTCAGTAATTTCATACATCATTTCTGAAATTATGGCTTAATTTCTACAAGTCTTCAAAATGAGCTATTCATTTAAGTATAGGTTGTTTGCTAATAGAATCCTTAGTATTCTTTGTTAGATTCACTTTAACTCTGGATATATGCATATCTCATAGAAGGTAAGAATATGGTGAGACAATGGTAAGATGATCTCTGTGATCGTGGAAATAAGGTTGTCCTCTTAGAGCTGCACTTTAAAATTAGCAAATAGTGGGTCAGAACATAGGCAAGCAGACTCACCAAGAAGAAGCAGAATATCTCTCAGGAAAACAACTTTTGCCCATAATCTACTAGAAGCTCTTTGATAGCTGTATCCAAGAATCTGATTTGAAGGGCACTGAAATGAATGCACAATGTGCACATAAACTAGTTTTATAAAACATACAGATAGAAGTAACTCCTCCCAGTGCCATCATCACTAATTAGCTATTGATAATTTGGCTTTCTCTGTAGCTTGCCTACAAGGTGAGATAAGCTATTCAAACAAATTTGAATATATAGTCAACTTGAAATTGCATTTATCAACATAAATTATAATAGCTTACCATTGTCATTTACTACACAACAGACAACATTCCAAGAACTTTATTATTTTGTTCAGTCCTCTCAATAGGACTGAGAATTAAGACACTTATCCAAGGTCATACAACTGGTTAGTGGAGATGCTAGGGTCTGAACTTAGGAAGAAACATGCATCTGGAATGCATAATTTTCAACAATGTTCCCTAAGCACCTGATTTTAATCTTCAGGGTTGTTGTGAGCTTTGATACCACTGATTGGCATCCTAACACATGTCATTTGTGAAGCACTAATAAGAGTGTTTCCAACACTGAAGGACTAACCCCAAACCACAGAGAATTTCCCAAGAAAACACCACCTTGTTGGATGAGCCACCATTTCTTGGTCCACAGAAAGTATATCCACACACTATTATCCCTGTGCATCATTAATCTTAAATTCCTCACTTGAAGAAATTAACTATGTTTTCTGTTTTCTTTTTGCAGTTTCAGTTTGATTTTGTTCAAACTGTCATTTGAATAAAATAGTATGATCCCTTATATCACTGGGAATGCAAGAAGTTGGATTTATTGTTTGGATTATTTGAGAATATTAGTGATCAACCTCCTGATTATATAAACCAAATCTCTAGACTATGATTTGAGGTCTTCCAAATATCACCCAAATTTAGATAGTTAAAGACAAGGACATGAACATGATGGGAATTCACAACACAATTGCTGACTCCAACATGTCATGCATGGAAACTGGATTCAGTGTCCTTCTATTTTTGACATGAATAAACAGTCCAAATCTTCCTCCCCTACTATCTTTATTTATTATATCTTATCTAAAGTAAAATTAGTTCATTCTTACATAGATTATTCTTTCAAATACCTTAAAATTATATGAAGAGGTTCTACTTATATTCCTGTCCTAGTTAAATAGCTAAAATATACATTTCTAAATATAATATGGCATCATGGTTATGTGTGGTATTTGCCTACTGAATCTTTTTTGGTATATTTTTGATAACACATTACTATGCTTTTTAAGATAAAGACATTACTCATCATAATTCAATATTTCCCCAAATGCATTTTATAGAACATCAATTACATAAAATATGAATAGAAGTAACCCAAAAGAAAAAAATGTATAAGGCATCTCTGTTTCATAGTTTGAGATTAGCATATGCTTTATAAATCTTAACCTCACCAATTCATAAGAACCTATGCACATCTATGTTCATAGCGGCACTATTTACAATAGACAGATGCTGGAAACAGCCTAAGTGCCCATCGGTGGATGATTGGATCAAAAAACTTTGGTACATTTACACAATGGAATTCTATATGGCAGAAAGAAAGAAGGAACTTGTACCCTTTGCAACAAAATGGATGGAACTGGAGAATATTATGCTTAGTGAAATAAGCCAGTCAGTGAAGGACAGGTATCATATGTTCTCATCCATTACGGGACAATAATGAGCAAAACTAACAACAAGCAAAACAGAACCAAGTGTATGAATACAAGGAATAGGCCTGCAGTGGTCAGGGGGAAAGGGGTTGGGGGGAGGGGGGAGGCAGAGGCAAAGAAGGGGAGCAGCTTAGACAAGAACCTAGTATAGGAACCATGGACATGGACAACAGGTGGGATTGACTTTGGGGGGAAAGGGTGGATGGGGAGGGGGACAGAGGGGAGTAAAAAAGGGATGGATGTAATACAACAACAATAAAATTAAAAAAAAAAATCTTAACCTCAAAATCTCAAAATTGGAGAGAGAGGGAATTTTAGATACTATACTATATTTCAATTGTATTATCAGAAAGACTGAGTTAAATGAGTCTCTCTACTGAATGATTTCTGAGAGCCTTTAATTTACTACATATTATATATTATGAATCTTTAAAGAAGGATGAAAATATATATCAGTATTCCTCTAACTATATGCAGTGAAGTATTGGTTTGGGTTTTTTACCCAAGTCCTAGAGGAGGATTTATTTTAATAAAATATAATAAAAGTAATATACTAGAAAACTGAAGTAAAAATAATAAATGCATTCAAAATACAAGAATTTTTATTATTAGATTTAATAGATGTGAAGTTTCTACTCAAGTCTTTGCATGTTTATTCTCTCTTAGGTTTTGTGTGAATCACATCACAGACAGGAAACAAGTTATTAACTGGCATCATTCCACAACCACACTTTGAGTAGCATAGGATATAGGATTTATCACACATATTTGATCATAAATCTTGATTCAAATTTTGAAAATGCTTCTTCATTTTCAAAATGTTTTGTTGCTTATCCAGTTTAACTGCCATAAGAAGAAAATCATCTGAATTAATAGTCAAAGAGTAAGGTGAAAGTTTGTTCTTTAAAAATTAAGTGATAGACATGGTCAAAGTGAATTGATAGTTTGGCTTGGTGTGCAAAAGTATAGAACATGGGACAGAATAGGATGATATTAAAAAATAATTGCCTGGTCATTGTTCTCCAGTTGTATCTGCAAAAGTATAACCAAAACAAAAGTTTCTTAGAAGAGAAAAACTTGCAATCCCTGATTTCATTAAGTTCATTCAAATACGTTTCTGCAGCAAAGACATAGATTCTTCCATCCTAGAAGTAACAGTATGTTGTACAAACCAAATTCAACTAATTGATTGTTTCCTCACTCATCATTTTGGCTTGATCAATAATATTTTGAGGTGACCATTTTGTACCCATATCTTTCACATTGTGAGCCTCTTTTGTAATATAGAAGTCTGGTTTCTTAAGAGCTGTTAGTGTTTTGCCTAAGGTTTTGTTCCTCATTGAATATGTTAAATTATAAAATCTTGGAAGGCAGTTTTAAAAATACATGCCTTTTCCCACTTAGCTCATGACACAGTGAATAAGGTGCTGGCCTATAAACCCAAAAGTTACTGGTTCAATTCCCCAGGCAGGGTACATAATGAGGTTGCAGCTAAGGACCTAGCTGGTAAAAAAGGCAACCACACATTGATGTCTCTCTCCCTCTCTGCCTCTCTCTAAAAATAATAGTAATCTATAAAAATTTTTTAATAAAATAAAAATACATGAGTTTGCCTAGAAAAAAATATTAATTATGGAATTCAACTCAAAGTTTGACCAGTGGTAGAGTCCTGAAAAACAAAAGCAAATAGCTCTGTTGATGTTGTTGTTTTGATACTGTTGTTGAAATCCAAACCCAATTGCACTTGAATATAGTTTCATGTGGAGAATCCCTGACCCACAGAGGTACCCCAGTGTCACAGATTAAATGAACCTTCCCAGGCAGCTTGTGCTAGGGGAGAGAAGACTGATTAATATCTGAAAAACAAGAGCCCTGAGCTCCTCTCTCCAAGGATATTTATTGAGTACCAACAGTGGGCAGTGCATATACATTTTGTCGTGAAGAAAGAGATTTTTGTAGAATAGGAGTTACTATGTTTCTAAAACAATGGAAGGAATGTCTTACCCCAGGATATGGTCAACTAGACAAGGTAGTGCCAAGAACTCCAGGAGTCTTGTTAAAAATAGGGAGGATAAGGAAAGTTTAACATCTACTATGATTACAAAAACAAATCAAGGAAGTTTGCTGGCTTCAAAGGAAGTATAGAGAATGTTCATGGCCAGATTCCCTCCAGGGATCCTCTGATCACAGCATAGGAGCTTGTATGCACCCAGCCTTCCTGGTTTTCCAGTTGGGTCTTACAGACTTAGCCTGGCCTGTGTGGGACTCCATGCCCTGCCACTGCTTTGGGAGGACCCCAGCAGTTTCTGGTTCTATAAATGGAAGCTTCCGAAAAGAAAAATTATTTTAACCAGAACTTAAACATATAGGAAGATATGTGTGATTATCTCTAAGTCTTCACAATGGTTTTTAAGAAAGGTGAAAACTTGTGCTATACATACATGGAAAAGGCACTTGAATAATAGTGATTATAATAAAGCTTTATATTACAATAGAAGAAATAGATTACTCAGTTTCAGAATCTTTTTAGAGATATCATCTTTGAAAACTAAATAAACAAGTTTGAGATAGGGATAGCATTGTCAATATTTGAGGTCAGATTCTGGCAAGTTAGATTAGTGGATTAGAGCATTGTCCCAATACAACAAAGTTGTGGGTTTGATCTCCAGTCAGGACATATAAAAGAAGCAACTAATAAATCCACAAATAAGTGAAACAACAAATTGATGTCTCTCTCTCTCAAAAATATCAATAAATAAAAATTAAAGTATTTGAGATCAGAATTATCATTCATTATCCTTTTACTAAAGACTATTTCAGTTGTCTGTAATTCCAGAGCCTATAGTATAGTCAAAGTAAAATCGGTGATACTATTATTAAGACTATCTTCACTTACCTAGAAACCTAGAGAACTCATGAGTAAAAATGTTGTTGATTTAAGGTAACTGGTTCTCTCCTTTACCCTTCTTACTTTTGCTTATGCCCCATTTTAATACGTGGAAAGGTCATTGTCTTACTACAATCAGATACATAAGAACTAAAAATGATGATAGCAATTTGATCTTCTCATAAAGTCAAACTATACCACAAGTTTCTTGACATTATGATGGAAGTAGAGTAAGCTCTATGGAAGGTATGATATGTGCCGTTATATGAGAAGTAGCACAATTCTTAATTTGTCCTCTAAATTTATCTCCCCCTGAATGCTAGTGCCTGAAATATTTGGCCTTGGAATTACTATTTGAATTGAGATACAAACTTCTCATAATATCAGTATCCGTCATGAATACTTTAATAGAGATAGTACTTTATTTTTAATTTTTTAAGATTTTATTTATTATTTTCAGAGAGAGGGGGAGGGAGAGAGGCAGAGAGGGAGAGAAACATCACTGTATGGTTGCCTGTCACCTGCCTCTAGCTACGGACCTGGCTGGAAAGCTGGCTAGCAACCTGGTTATGTGCCCTGACTGGGGAATCGAACCAGCGACCTTTTGGTTCACAGGCCGGCACCTATCCCCTGAGCCACCAACCAGGATCTAGATATGGTATTTTAAATGCATTAAACTTACTCATTGAAGACTGTGAAGACATGGAATTCAGAAGGTATAACAATGGCAAGAAGGAAGTGAGAAGTTTTACATCCATTGAGCATTGAGTGGTGAGAAAGAACAAAGGAAAAAGAACCATTTAGAGGCTGTAAGGACATCATAAGGGGAAAGTAGGAACTGAAGAAAGGATGCTTTTATGTATGGCTCTGCCTAGAGATCACTAACATAAAGTGTCTAGCCCTCTCTAGTATATAGCAGATGCTTGGTAAATAGTCTTCTCTTTCTCTTCTCATCTCCTAAGAAAGCCCCTTGTCTAAGGTACTAGTTAAATCATAATAAACTGATCTGGACTTATCTGTCTTATAGTTTGAGATTAACATGCACTTTTTAAATCTTAACCTCAAATCTCAAAGTTAGAGAGAGGGGAAATTTTCAATACTATCATACATTTCATCTGTTTTCCTATTTCATCTGTTTATTCACATTTTCAATAAGATTGATTGACAGTGCTACATTAAATTTACCTGGATATTACTTCTTTTTGTCCTCTCAACATAATCCTAAAGTACTAAAAGGTAGGTCAAATAATTTCCATTCAAGATGTGAGTAAACCCAGGTATAAAATGAGTAAGAAAGATCAGAGTTTTGGGTATGGCTGGTGGCTCAGTGGAAAGGCACCAGTCTGTGAACCCAAAAGCTGCTGATTTGATTCCCAATCAGGGCACATAACCAGGTTGCAAGTCAGCTCTCCAGCCAGGTCCATAGCTGGAGGCAGGTGAAAGGTAACCATACATAGATGTTTCTCGCCCTCTCTGTCTCTCTCCATTCCCCTCCCTCTAAAAATAATAAAGTCTTAAAAAAATCAGGGTTTTGGAATATCATCACATTTAGTGTTCTACTAAACCACCACTTCAAACCTTAAAAATGATGTGAAATGGTCTGAAACCATTTACATAACACTAGGTCAAGACCTGATAGTTTTAAAGCTCTATGAAGGGCAGGAACTGGCTCTTATCCCCGCTGTACCACAGGAACTATCCATAAAATCTCACATGTATTAATGTTCAATATTTATTTGTTAAATCTTTGAATATATAGAGGAGAAGCTACTGAGAAAGAGTTGAGGAAGAACATGAAAAGCAAGACATGTATACTTTTTTTTTCCACAAAAGAAAGCTAGGGCTCATAGTACCAGTGCATTGTTATAATAGGTACCTATGCTGCCTTGTATCAAACTTCTTCTTGCCACTTCATATTTTAGTGGCAGCTACAGTGGACAGTTCTGGGCATGTACAGACTCACACTCAACTGGCATGTCCACCTCATGCATGCCCTGGTACCTTTCTGCTTACTGCCCCAGGACTTATTCTTATGCTGCTAAATCTCCTCTGTCCACACCTATATGCAATCCAGAAGAGCAGGGGAGTAATTGCTTCCTCAAACCAAAGAGGATGTGAGCCCAGGGATAAATGATCTAGCCTTTCCTCATTCAAAAGACAATTTTAAGAGGAATTCCATTTGCTACCAGGAGAGAATTAAGCCCCTACTGCTTACAGCAGTAACTTACAAAATGTACCCTTAACATGGGCTTTTCTTCCTTCTCCTCTCTCTCAACTCCTTCACTTCTTTTTCCTGAGATCAATTCCTAAAGAATCCGTATGCATCAAACCCTTGACTCTGGCTCCACTATCAGAAAAAGCCAACCTAAAACAATTACTAAGAAAACATATTGATCAGAATTTGAAGTTTGGCAGGAAGCATGCCCAAGAAAATAAATAATTAGAATTAGCATGGCAAGCATTTTGAGGAAATATAGTGGGCCATAGTCAAGACATATTCAGCTATTAAGAAATGCCATGGAGCCCAGTTGTTAACAGTTCACTACTTCTATACTACCTAGTATATAGTTCCTACACTGGGCCCCAGAGGGCCTCCCCACATCAGCCTGGCTCCCTCCTTGATGAACCAAGGGGGCTTCACACTCCACCAACTAAAGCAAGAAGCTCTTAAGAACTAGCTCCAGAGTCATAACTATTGTACGGTTTTACTCATCATATTGATGCTACACTGATTGTTAAGTATTTTCAATGCCATCTTTGGTTGTCACAATTCATAGGAAATAAAAGTACACCTAATTGTAGGTATAGAGAAAATGGTTATCAAAAAAGCTATAATGGAGGAATTGACACTAAAGTTGGAAAGGTGCTGCTCGCACAAGTATCTTATTCAAAAACTCAGCAGGCAAAAGAAACTCAGCATGACTAGACAGGAATATAAATAGAGTCTACATCATAGGTAAGGTTAAGAGCTGAAGCTTTTCCTAAAGCCATTGTAGCAAGAAAGATTCCAATCAGAGAGGTCAATATTGGCCTTCACATCTAACTCCAGGCTATGAGGTCTTTGCCCAGGACTACGTAAGCACCTGAAATAAGCTTCTTTCTAATGGCTTTCCCGCAAAGGAAAAAAAAAAGAACATTTATTTTCTGCTTGCTTCCAGCATGCTAAGCACAATTAATTTATTTGTATTAAGTCATTTAATCCTCACAACAAACCTGTAAATGAGGCCCTATTATTGTCCCCACTTCATAGGTAAAGAAGCTGACTCTGAGAGTGGTGAAATAATTTGGCCAAAGTTACAGTGTTAGCAAGTAGAGGATCTGGCTCCTGAATTCCCATGTATTACAACTTAGAGAGTCAAACGCAATTTCAAATTAAGGATATGAAATTCAGAAGCTGTTCTACATAGTGTTTTTCTCAGAGCTGAAGCTCATTTTCAGCAGCATGAATCTATCCAGATTAATAATGAGTGAACAAAAACCCAAGAGTCAATTATAGGAGTTTGAGTCTAAAAACACATCATGTTAGGTCAGCAAATCCCCATGCCAGTGATGAATTTCACCACATCATAAATATATAATGTACAAAAAATAGAAGAAAACTCAATGGCCAGTCAATGATTGACATTATAAAGAACATAGTTGGGATTTGGAGAGTAAGTGGAGAAGAAAGGGTTGAAATATTTATAGATTTCAACTTCTCATTTACCAGCAAATGCAAGTGTGAGCAATTCAAACAGCATTAGTTGGTATCACAATTGTGGGAGATATTGAAAAGTAGGGATCATGCTTCCAAAACATGAAGACATGCTTCCCAATCTCTAAGGATTTACAATTTTTAACAAAACCAAGATACATACATAAACAAGTACAACATAAAGCAGGGTGCAATAATGATCTGAGATAGTCCATACAGAGTATCAAGACCTTTGGAGGGAAATTAGGGAAGGAATTTTGTAAGATATAGACTCAGAGGTGGGTCTTGAAGGTAGAGATGAGGAGTATGGGAACTTTCAAAGAGAAAGAAGAGCAGAAAACAAAATGAAGTAGTAAATGCCATTTTATAATTGAGGACATAGAATTACAGAATACAGTGAAAAACACTCATTCATTTAATGTATTTTTATCCAATGCCTGCTCTATCCTAAGCATTGTGTTTGGCACTGTGGATAGATGGATATGTTTAGTAGATAAAATAAGCTGTATGGGATTTATTTACAGTGGGAGTGGCAAACAATAAAGAAGAAAAACAAATAAAGTTATTAAATTGAGATAAGTGACCTGAAGACTGAAAAGGTATGTTGATTTTTCAGTGTGGAGAGCCTTCAAATTGCCAAAGGCATTGGAATTCCTTTTACAGGCAATGAGGAATCACTGAGCGTTTCTAGAGAGAAGTATGAGGGGGAATAACAAAGTGAATTTTTCAGACACAGTCTCAGGATAGAATATAAGAGGAAGGACTGGAATAAGAGGGACTAGTCAGAGGGCTACTGATCTAGTCCAGGCAGGACTTAATGAGGAGCTGAATTAAGGTAGTGAATGTGGAAATTGAAAAGTATATATGGGAGAAAATACTATGGAGGAAAACATTGGCCTTGGTAGATAACTGGATGTGGTAAATGAAGTACTGGAAGGGACTACAGTTATCACCTTCTCAACCAACAACAGTTGCTCCACTAGCAACCTGTGGAACTGGAGGAAGGTGGCTTTGAGGATCAAAGAAATTTAAAATTCTTATATAGTATCTATTTGGAACTATCTAATATTTCATCAAGTTCAATATTGGAGCCCCAATTGTTTAGCAGATATTGTGGATGTTTCCTAGTATTGGGTTGGCCAAAAAGTCCATATGGTTTTTTTTCCATAAAAGACAGTTTTCATTTTCACCAATAACCTTATTGATTTGGATATTTTGAGTATATTGGCAATCTCCTACCTGGTATAACATTGATTGCTCTCAGTTAATGTCTCAATTTGATCACTATCAACTTCAACTGGTCTACCTGGCCATGGAGAGTAGTCCAGTGAGAAATCTCCTGCATAAAGTTGCAAACCACTTTTGATATATTCAATCAGTCACAGCACCTTTTTTATACACTGCACAAATCTTTTTTTCTGTGTTTCAGTTGCATTTTTACCTTTTCTTAAGTAATAAAGCATAATATTCTGAATGTTGCATATATTCTTCCATCTCCAATATTAAAATGGCTACACAAAAATTCACCAATTTTGATAAGGTTTTTTAAATGCACAGTGATATGACAACTATATAATCTAACAACATTGTTTATTTGTTTGTTTGTTTTTAAATTTTATTTTATTGTTATTTTATTACATCCATCCCCTTTTTCTTTCCCTTTGTCCCCTTCCCCACCCACCCACTCCCCCCTAAAAATCAATCCCATTTGTTGTTCATGTCCATGGTCCTTCCATACTAGTTCCTTGACTAAACTGCTCCCCTTCTTTGCCTCCTCCTCTCCCCTCCCACATCCTCCCTCACCTCTGCCCACTGGAGATCTATTTATTGTATTCATGTATATGGTTGTTTTTAATTAAGTTAAAAACAACCAAGCACTACTAGAATCATCTTATGGGAAAAACCCACTGAATTTTTTGGCCAACCCAATAGATAAAAAGCCTTCAATTTGGGTAACAAATCTGAGCTGAAAGAAAGGGAGATGGGAATCATTTATATAGATATGATAATTGAAACTTTAAAATAAGAATGAGAATACTGAGACACACCTGACACTACACACCATTGGGATTTCTTTTTATTTTTAGGTAGATTTATTTTTCTAGGCCCAAGACAAAAGATAATGCTAGTTACCTTCAGAAATATTTTCTATCAGGGACATACTTAGCTTTTTACATGAATTGCTAATGCACTTTGCCTTAGGAGCCTTCAACTAGCACTGGCTTGAATACTCCTGGCTCTTTCTGTTCCCTCAAAGAAGATGACTTGAAGGTTGAAACAAATTTAAAGTTCTGAAATAATGTCTATTTGGAAATGTCTATTAATCCATCAAGATCAATAACTGAATTTGTACTAGGGACTGCCTTGGTCCTTTCAATGAACAGCAAAAAGCCTATCTGGTGCTAGAAGCCCAGTGGAAAATAAGCATTCTATCGCCAGAGTATAAGAAGCAACTTTATGTATCATTTTAAAGTTATTATATTCTACTTAACTGACTTTGGTATTTCTAAATATTCTTAGATATTCTAATTAAATAAATTAGAATTAGGGGAAAAACATTCTCAGCTGTCCATGCTATTGCTTATGTCTATGTAGGTCAAAAGGAGCAGTCCAGATACCAGTGACCAAAAGATGTTACTCGCTTAATAGCAGGTAGGAAACAAGGTGGGGGAGGAGCAAAAGTAGCTCCTCAAGTCTGGCTTGAAAATCTATTCCCATATTGCTAGTTTTTATTCTGGTGTGATGTCTAAGATTTGCTTGAAAGTAATTCCATGAATGGACTATAGTAGAAGAAGATGAAGAAGAAACAAGATTTCTCATGAGATATTTGTTGAAGATGGGAATGACCAAGTGGTGGTTCATCGTGCTATTCTCCCTTCTTTTGTATGTACTCAACATTTTCCATAACAAAAGAGCACACTTTTCATTTGAAGTATATTCCTAGAATTAGACCTGGGCCTTGATGCTGCTCTCCTCTGAAAGAAGCAGGAAGAAACTATAGAAAAGACAATGTTCCAAAAAGATGCACCCCAAAATAGCCATAAATTGTATCTACCTCACAAGGGACTTATGAAGATAGACTGAGAACACACCTTTACCCCCAAATTCTCAAAGAGAATAATAATAAAATATCATAAAGGTTACACAAAATAAAATTGATCTGAAAGAGTATTGTGAATAGAAGGTTGATCTTTGTTAGGAGACATAACTGAATTTTTAAAAGATAAAAGTAAATGGAATCATATTGAAAGTAACCTAAACAGAAGATAGCTTAAGAGAGGGGTGCAGTGGAAGTAGAAACCACTCTTTATCACAGAAACTTGAAGAGACCTGAACTCTCAAGAATGAGAAAGAATAGTGACTTCCAGCCAGGATGGAGGTATAGGTAGACATGCTGCATCTCCCTTCACAACTAAGAAGGAATACAACTACCTCAAAACTTAAGACAACCAAAAGTTCCAGAAAATCAAGCTGCATGAAAGTCCAACAAACAAAGGCCGAAAGAAGAAATACCCACCCAGACAGGTAAGAGGGGCAGAGCCAAAGTGGAGAAGAATGGGTGTGGCAGCTGCACTGGTAGCAGCAGTAGCAGCAGGAGCTGTGGCAGACAGGCAAAAAGCACAGTAACACATTTTTAAAAGTAGGCAGCAACACCTGGGGAGTACTCCCAGCACCAGGCCAGACCACACAGTTCACAGTTCCAGCACCAGAGAAAATAAAGCCACATTGCTTCTGACTGAAAACTAGTGGGGGTTGGGACAGAGAAAGAAACTGCCAGTCTCTCAACAGAGTACATTTGTTAGAAGGCCAACCCCACAGTCCTAGAACATCCACAGACCCACACACTATGGGAACCATAGCCAGAGGTACAGCAAGAGAGGCACCAGTCTCATATAAGAAGTGTGAGAAGTCCCTGGAAAAGGGGTGAGTTCTGAGCAAGTGGCATTGTTCTCTCTCAGACCCCTCCCCAACATAACTGCCACAAGGCAGTGAAACAGGTTACCCATACTGATGAATTCCTAAGGCTCTGCCCCTTGTAACATAACAAGTAGGACAGTTCTACCTAGACACAGAGGCAAACATAGGGGCCTGTTAAGTTGAAGAGACAGAGAAGTATGGCCCAAAAGAGGGAATGGTTCCAGTGAGAGAACTAAGCAACGAGGAGATAAATAACTTAATAGATGCAGAGTTCAAAACACTGGTGATAAAGATGCTCACAGGCTTGACAGATCTGCTTGATTATGGCAAATGCAGAAAGCATGAAGTGAAGGCTATGCTAAGTGAAACAAAGGAAAACCCACACAAAACTAATGGTGAAGGGAATGAAGGAAATCAGGGTTTAAATCAATGAACTGGAATACAAGGAAGAAATAAACAGTCAACCAGTAAAGAAGGAGAAAACAAGAATTGAAAAAAATGAGAAGAGGTTTAGGAAACTCTGAGACAACGTTAAATGTGCCAATATCCAAATTATAGGGGTGCTAAAAGAAGAAGAGGGAGAGCAAGAAATTAAAAACTTATTTGAAAACTTAATGAAGGAAAACTTCCCAAATTTGGTGAAGGAAATTGTCATACATGTCCAGGAAGCACAGAGAGTCCCAAACAAGCTAGACCCAAAGAGTACCACACCAAGACACATCATAATTAAAATGCCAAAGATATTAAATGGTAAATGTTAATATTAAAGATAAAGAGATAATCTTAAAAGCAGCAAGAGAAGAGAGTTACCTACAAAGGGGTTCCTATAAGACTTTCAGCTGATTTCTCAAAAGAAATTTTGCAGGCAAGATGGGACTGGCAAAAGTATTCAAAGTGATGAAAAGCAAGGACCTACAACCAAGAATACACTACCAACAAAGCTATCATACAGAATGGAAGGGCAGATAAAGGTGATTCCCAGACAAGGTAAAGCTAAAGGAGTTCATCATTACCAAGCCCATTTTATATGAAATGTTAAAGGGACTTATTTAAGAAAAAGAAGATCAAAACTATAAACATTAAAATGACAACAGAAAACCAAGATGGTGGAGGAGTAAGTGGAGCTACACCAATCTCCTCCCAACACCAAACTGGAATTACAAATTAAATGGGGAGAAATCATTGGGAATAACCAACAGAACACCAAATGGAGAGAAGTCTTATTACCATGTACAGAACAGAAGAACCAATTCATCACAACGTGACCTGTAGGAAATGTGGAGACATGAGAGGGCTGGCAGGGCTTCCACGGGTGGCAGCTGAAGGGACAGAGAAACATCTCAGCAGCTGGGGCTCCACCTGAGAAGGGTGGGATCTAAGCCCCCAATTGGGCTCCCCAGCCTACAGCAACACAGCTGAGAGTAAAACAGCACCCAGCTGTGAAAAGCAGAAAAGCTGCCAGATTTAGGCAACTTGACGGAGAGACTGAGTTCTTAAAGGGACCATGCATGAAAATACAGAGGCACCCACCTACCCTGGGCTCCAGCAGAGGGAGGGCAGAGTGGATTAGAGATACTTGGGGAAAGCTTGGGTCAGTGGCTTTAGCGGGAGAGTTTAGGGAACAGCCTGTGAGTCCAGTGCTGACCCATCCCCCATACAGCCCACAGACAACTCTTCTCCAAAGGGTGGGAGCCTGAGGAAAAGCCACAGCCCCACCCATAGGAATAAATCCGCCCCTCCCATCAGTGATTCAACCTGACCCAGATCGCAGGCTGATTGGACTAACAACTGAATTCATCTGCCCACCCAGAGGTGCCTAAAACTGACCACTGATCACAGACTGATTGGATTAACAACTAAAGGAGACAAAGACAATGGATCTCTGGTAGTCTGCAACTGGTTGACTAGGCCCAGACTGGGACACGAGCTGATGTCACCAAGCACAGATCCAAGAAATTTAAAAAGTGCACCTCTACACCACAGAAGGTCATACCACTAAGACAGCAAGTCAAAGCAGACCAATCCAAGAAGCAAAAACAAACAAGAGTCACTAAAATGGAGAGACAAAGAAATATATCCTCAGCAAATGGAAAGGAGGAACCCCCACGAAGAGTGCAAAATGAAATAGACGCAAGCACACTCTCAGACATGGAATTCAAAATAATAATAATAGAGAAGCTCAATGAGCTCAGCAAGTTCAAAGAAAACGACAAACAACTCCAGGGGAACTATAAAGAACTCCAGGAAAGCTACAAAGAACTCCAGGAAAGCTACAAGGAACTGACTGAGAACTACACCAGCATTGAACTGGACATAGAAACCATCAGTAAGAGCCAGGAGGAAATGAAGAATACAATTTCTGAATTGAAGAACACAGTCAAAGGAATCAAAAGCAGGCTAGAGAAAACAGAGGATCGGATCAGCTAGCTGGAGGTCAATGTAGAAAGAAATTCCCAGGCAGTGCAACAAAATGAAAAAAGACTGAAAAAGAATGAAGAGGTTTTAAGAGAGCTGCAGGGCAACATGAAACGTAATAACAACCATATCATAGGGATACCAGAAGGAGAAGAGGAGGAGAAAGGGATAGAAAACCTCTTTGGAAGAGTAATGACAGAAAACTTCCCCAACTTGAGAAGAGAAAATGTTATGCAAACCCAGGAAGCACAGAGGGTCCCAAGGAAGATGACCCCAAACAGGCCCATTCTAAGACATATCATATTGAAAATGGCAAATTTCAAAGACAAGGAGAGAATCCTAAAAGCAGTAAGAGAGAAACAGCTAATAACATACAAGGGGGCTCCCATAAGGTTTCTGAACAGAAACACAAGCCAGAGGAGAATGGCAAAAAATATTTCAAGCAATGAAAAACAAAGGGCCTGCAACCAGGAATACTCTACCCAGCAATGCTGTCAGTCAAAATGGAAGGTGTAATAAGGAGTTTCCCAGACAAAAAAAAAAAGTCTAAAAGAGTACATCTCTATCAAACCAGCATTACAAGAGATGCTAAAGGATCTGCTTTAAGAAGATGAAGAAACAGAGAGACAGACAGGAACACAGGTACAAAGGTAAATGGATTAAATGCACCAATCAAAAGACATAGGGTCCTGGCTGGTAGCACAGTGGCTAAGGCACCAGCCTGCGAACCCAAAGGTCGCAGGTTCAATTCCCCAGCCAGGGCACACAACCAGGTTGCAAACTAGGTCTCCAGTCAGGTCTGTGGCTGGAGGCAGGTGAAACGCAGCCATACATTGATGTCTCTCTCCCTCTCTGCCTCTCTCCCTTCCCCTCTTTCTAATTAATAATGAAATAAAATCTTTAAAAAAAAAAGACATAGGGCAGCTGAGTGGATAAGAACTAACTTTAACTTATGAATGCTTTAAAGTGATCTTGTTACTATACCTAAAGAACCCTGACCAATTCATAAGAATCTATACCCCTATGTTCATAACAGCACTATTTACAATAGCCAAATGCTGGAAACAGCCTAAGTGCCCATCAGTAGAAGAATGGATCAAAAACCTTTAGTATATTTACACGATGGAATACTACACAGTAGAGAGAAAGAAGGAACTCCTACCCTTTGCAACAACATGGATGAAACTGGAAATATTATGCTTAGTGAAATAAGCCAATCAGTGAAAGACAAATACCATATGATCTCACCCATTACAGAACAGCAATGAACAAAACAAACAAGCAAAACAGAACCAGATACATGAAAACAATGAATAGACCTTCAGTGGACAGAGGGGAGGGGGGAAAAGGAGGCAAAAAAGGGGAGTAATTTAGTCAAGGAACTAGTATGGAAGAACCATGGACATGGACAACAAATGGGATTGACTTTGGTGGGGAGTAGGTGGGTGGGGAAGGGGACAGATGGAGTAAAAAGGGGATGGATGTAATACAACAAAAATAAAATTAAATTTAAAAAAATGACAACAAACTCACAACTATCAACAACAAAGCCTGAAAGTTAAAAACAAAAACAAAGTAAGCAAACAACCAGAATAGGATCAAGATCATAGGTATGAGGATCATTTGGAGGGTTATCAGCTGGGAGGGGCAAGGGGAAGAAATGAAGAAGTGGTGCAGGGATTAAGAAGCATACTTGGCAGGTACAAATTAGGGGAAGTTAATAATAACATAGAAAAGGGTGAAGCCAAAGAATTCATATGCATGGTCCATGGACCAGAACTAAGAGGGGTGGGATTGCTGGGGGGAAAGGGGACACTAGGTGGAGGGAAGCAAAAGGAAAAGAAATTGGGACAACTGTAACAGCATAATCAATAAAATATGCTTAAAAAATAAAAAAAGAAAATCTCTGCCTCTTTGTGGGAGGGGGAAATAGAAAAGGAAGTATGGTGGGGCTAAATGGTAATGCAAGAAGACAGGGTAGTGAACACACAATACAATATATATATGATGTATTATATAATTGTACACCTCAAACCTATATAATTTTAGTAACCAATGTCAACCCCATAAATTCAATAACAAAGAAAAAAAAGGATGGAACATTGATTAGGGTAACTACAAATCAGCGCAGCATACTTGTCTCCCTATACCTCTGTGCAGACATGCTAATAGTAGTGGTATTGGCCCTCAGAGTGAAGCAGGAGACCAACTCTCTGAAGAACCTAAATAAGCCAGTTGGGGAAGACTGAGGCTAACATACCTGGCCCATGGACTCTGAATTTGCACCCACTCCTTTGTAAGAAAAGCCCTTTAGGGAAAATAAACCCACACAATGCCAGAAGTCCTTGCTAGATACCTAATCCTAAAGACATGGATATAAACAGCCCAAGAACTCTGGCCCATTGTAGAAAAAGATAAAGGTAAACAAGCTGGAAAAATAATCCAAATGAAAAAATAATAATTTAGGAATAAAAGATAACCTTCTATACATAATTAGTAAACTAAGAGAGATTTGAAAAGATAATGCATCCATAAAATAGAAGAGGAGTCTATGAATAGTAGAAATCTGAGGAAATTCAAAATGAAAATTTTGATCATCAGAATAAAAACTTCAGAAGAAGACACAGTCGGTAAAGGTGAGGCACTCTCTCAAAACAGGGCAAAATTACGAAAAGATGAAAACTTCACTTCAAAATATCCAATATATTCATCCAATCAAAGTTCCAGAAGGAAAAACTAGAAAAAAATAAAGATAGATTATAATTTTTATAAAACAAAAATAAAATTTTCCAATTCCAAAAATAAATAGTCTGGCTTGAAAGAACTCACAGGCCTAGAAAACAGTAAAAGTCCCACACCTAAATACAGCCTCATGACGTTGAAACACTGTAAATGTACAATGTAAAAATAATAGCCTAGCTGAAAAACATGCATTTCATCTTATGTAGTAAGGAGTCAAGAGACACTGCTTATGTTTTATATATCAAGAAATAGACTTTTAAGTCATTACTCGAAATCATAAAGGTAGCCAGGATTACTAAAGAAAGTAAGTAACAAACTGGTAAGAGTAAGAGGAGAGTAAGACAAGCTGGTGTAAGTATGCTATATTCTTCTTCTTTCATAAGAAAGTGGCCATTGGTACTATCTAAAGTCACTGAATTGTGGTATAAACACATAGTATTCAGAGTTATGCAACCAATTGAAAAACGAGAAATTATTAAGAGAAACAGAAAACATGGAGCATGTCAGCCTCAGTCCTTTCTAATGGCTTGTTAACCTTCAGAGAGCTGGGACCCATGACTATTCGTGGCTCTGCCCAGAGTTGTGGGAAGTGGTTGGAGGTAGTTACCTTAAGGACATAAACGTAGTAGATGCAGAGCCTGGGAAGGGGTAGGAGAATACAAGAAGGTTTTCATTTTTAATCATATTGTATGTACTGAAATATCACACAAATGTTCAATTTAAATGGACAAACACCACTGTATCAAAAACATCTGAGCTTATGAACCAATTTCAAGTACATCACTGATACAGATTGTGCCAAGTGTAGGCAGAAGGGTATGTGACAATATTGCCATGGTTGAATAAAATGTGAAGCCCATGGCAGAAATGACCACAAGTCACTTTGGAAAGAATTCTCACAACAGAGACTAGTGTTGCCATACATAGTTCAGTTGGATATTTGCTAATGCCTCTTGGATGTTTGTTCCATGAATAATTTTTATATATTAAATGCATTACAATAAATTATATTTAGAAAGTAAAATGTGTTCATTTTAACTAACAGCAAACATCACCATAAAATATATAAACATGTAGTGACAGCCTATTAGTGAGCATAGAAAAATATACATATGCAAACAGAAACAGATTAATACATTAAAATACATTGACCTATTACTGAAAAGACATAATATATGAGTATGCATATGCAACAAACTCAAACTCTAATGAAATTATATAACATATGCAGTAGATGATAATTAGCACCTTATAAAATATGAATACTGAATTGCTAAAACACATTGAAAATGATTGCTAACCTTGAACAATAAATGCTATAGAGGTACAATCTAAAATGTTAGTAGAAGGAGGAAAACAATAGTAATATTAATATCAACATATTTGATTTTCCCAAAAGCAGAGCTATTGATTATTTCCTGCAGCATCTTAGTTGGAAACAACCATTTGTCTAATAGAATTTTATTTTAGTTATTATTCCCAACAGCTACTTTTTCAAATAACAAATGCAAAACAAAACCAGATTTGAAAAATTTGGAAGCTTTTTTCCAGTGAGTTGAAACAGACAAAACCTCAAATTAGAAACACATTTTAAAGAAAGATCAATTTGGTCCAGCAAGGCTACTGATCTCAGAAAAACATGCTTTAAATTTGGGTCAGTATTTATTTAAGTATCTCTGAGTCTATCTCAAATTGGCAACCCCAAGTCCACAAAAACAGCTCCTGCCAACCATAAAAGGGTTGCACACAGAGAATTATGACCAGCCCCTGAGAAGGCATTCCATTTGTCTGGGTCCACTAAGTTTCATTGGAACCCAAGCAGTCTTTTGGAAGATAAATGCCTTATTTGAGATAGGGAGACTGGCTGATAGAGACTGATAGAGATGACAGATCTGGACCAGCTATCATTCTAGAGTTTAGGAAAAGCATCAAAACTTCCCTAATCCAAACAGCTTTGAGCTACTCAGAGTCTGCCTCTCTACCTCTCTCCCTCCCTTAAAAGGCTAGAGTTTCTAACAGTGAATAGCCTGCCGTAATTTTTCATAAGATCAGTCTTCTCAGTGGCTAACTTTCATTTTTAATAAGTTGGGAAGCACAACTTACCATTTGCATATTCTTGAGGATGTGTTATTTTAGAGCTATCCAAAGATGGATACTCTTTCACCTATTAAAAAGAATGCTGGTCTCAGTCATGTGGGTTTGCAGCCAGGGAGCCTACGTTGCTTACTTGCTGCCTATTTCAATAATAGAATCCTGCAATAATAAAACCATTTTAATGTACAGTAATTTAATTATGGAAACCCTATCTATTTCAACAAAAACCTTCCATAAGGAGCTTTAAAGATTAAGTTAGAGGAGGCGACTTTCATGCCATCTCCCAGTGGAAGTGTATTACATTGGGTAACATCCCTACCTTTCTATGTTGGCACAATGGAAGGCTCAGATCTCCTTTCCTCAGCTCTGAAATTAAAACTTGGGTTTATAAACCAATGAATCATTCTGCACAGTTGAGGGAGTTAGCTTTCAACCAACATCAGAGCTTAATATTCTAACTGTGTTGAAAATTACAGAAGGGAGAATCTTCAGACAGATATAATGATAGGTATAATTAGGTAATAACAATAGCCAAAATGTATTCAGCTTCAAATGTGTGTCATGAACTGTACTAAGTATTTTACTATATCCCTCAAAACAACTCAAGAGTAAGGGATCTTTATTGTCTCAGTTTTACAGAAGGTTTGGCATGGGTACCTGCATTACTTTGCTAGGGCTGTGGTAACAAGGTGCCACATGTTGAGCAACTAAAACAACAGAAATGTATTGTCTCACAGTTCTGGAAGCTAGAAGTCTGAGATCAAGGTGCCAGCAGGGTTGGTTCTTCCTAAGAATCTGTTCCACGCTTCTCCCCATAGCTTCTGGTGGTGAGCAAAGAAAAATATACATGTAAAATCTTTAGTGTTGCTTGGATTGTAAAAGCATCACCCCAGTTTCTGCCTTTAGCTTCACATGGTGTTCCTTGAATGTGTGTGTCCAAATTTCCCCTTTATATAAGAACGTCAGTCACATTAGTTTAAAGCCCATCCTAATAATGTTCTCTTTACTAATTATATCTACAAGGATCCTATTTCCAAATAATGTCAAATTCATAGATATTGTGGAGTTATGACTTCAACACAAAAATTGGTAGAAGACACACCTCATCTCTTCGGCAAGCTATTCTAGGCAATGGGGAGACTATTCCCAGTTCTCTTCTCTGCCTTAACATGCTTTCCCTAGGACTTGGTCTTGCTTACATACTGAATTTTACTCTAGAAATACCTTGTTTCCTATCAACACCTTAGGCCAAGTGAAGGTAATCCTTGTGGCTCTGAGTGATCCAGCCTCACTCACCAGAAGACTATGATTTCCTTTAAGTACCATGAGGTGTCTGCTTCTTTGAAACTATAAAAGAAGTATGAAGCTGGTCAAAGGTCCTGGGTATCCCAGCTCACTTCCAGTAGGTGTCAACTTCCTCATGTGTTACCTTTGGCATGGGTTATGATCTGGTATTCTAGATCATTCCTGGGAGGTCTGGTACTGAATAGAGTAGTCCTAGGGGTTTCTTCGTGAAGACAGCATGTCCTCAAAGTTCCTTCAGATCCCACATATACTTCTAAATATATACAAGGGGACTACAGAAAAGAGACTGGGGTTTAGAAAGCAAATGTGTATCAGCAAGTGAAGTTAGAGAAAGTACCTCTACTCTACGTATAGTGATACCTCATTTTTCCTTCATTTGCAGAGATCTAAAGTGGAATCAGACTTTGACTGCATGAATATTTGGATAAGTGCCTCCCAGGACAAGCCGACCCTGGAGTACCTTTTGTGGTTTATTAACATCTTTACTAAGTCTCTACACAGAAATGTTAAAATCAACAACAATCTTCACAGCCTTTCCCCCTAGACTGAAGGGCAGCCACCAGATGGTTCACAGAGACAAAAAACTCAAACCTTGCAATTTCCATGATGCACCAGTGGGAGGGCTTCACAACAAAACAAGATTTATGTAGGGTTGCCTAACACTACCTTCCCAGGACTTGTTAGGGAAAATGGTTTACAGGACTAGATTCATTTCCCCTAAATTATTGGTCACGATACTACTTGATGTGTCATGGTATGTCATGCATGAGCCTTTCCCAGCAATGTCAGAAGGAATATATCAGCATCTAATAGGACTATCTCAAAATTGGTAAGATTGATTCTTCCTGACTTAACATCCCTAAATGATTTACCCAAGATTGTCCAAAATAATGTGGTTCTTGGAAGGGCTCAGAGTCATCAATTTCCAGGCCACTGCTGGAAACATTAGTCTTTGCACTCCATCACCCCCGTCAGAACTCAATGCACCTGCCTTCAGTCCTGTGCTATGCCTCCTATTGTACTCACTGAGTTCCACTTGCTATCCTCCAAGAGTAGATTGTGTAAGTGGTTGATACCTTTATGATTATAATTTGGCAGGGCACTGTTACCTTATTAATTAGGTGAGCAGTGCATAATTTATTAGTGCAGGAGCACAGGGTGTTTTCTTTACTTATAATTGTTCTGAGCATACCCAGGGACTCTAAAATTGGAGGGGCTGGGGAATTATTAGCCTTGCCTGAGGGGAGAGAATGTAATAATCCCTTCTTGAGAATTCAAACCAATCCTCAGGTAGAACTGGTGACTAAAGAAGAACAGAAACTGTCACAGCATCCATCCAGTCCTACCTGACGGCCCACACTTCTGCCCCCTGCCCCACGCAGACTCTAGGAACTCAAGGAAGCTGTGCTGTTTAAGAAGGAATCACCTCTAGTGGATCTACCTGACACGTTTTTCTGTGTGAATAATATTTACATTTATTCATTTCCATTATACATATGTTTCCTTTCAAAGATCTTTATTGACATGTTCAGAAAAATATTTTTTCAGAGATATTTGCAAAGAAAAAAATTAATGTGATACGGTCAGTCATGCAAGCCATTGTAGCCCATCCCCAAAGTAGGTGCCTCTGCAACTCTGACTCATGACACTCACATAGCTCAAGTTGGCAAAAGGAATCTATTCCAAATGAATAATGAGAGAAGCAAAGTGGCACTGGGCTAGGGATCTCTGACTTTTATCTCAGCACCATAATATTCCAGAAGGAATTTTCTGATACAGAAATAAATATCCTCCGTAATATCTAAAGGTATCGGGGTACCTTGTGACAGGTTCAAATGCCTAATATATTTTTATCTCTCATCTAGAAAGAACAAAAAGATTTCCAAAGAAAATCTTGAAGTCAAATCTATAATGTTCTTGCTCATTTAGTTCTGTTCTTTTTATACTGTTATTTACAAAAATAAGTTTTTTTTTCATATGCTACCTCTTTTTAGTTTTCTTTTTAATGTTTTTAAACTACAGTTTATATTCAACATTATTTTGTATTAGTTTCAGATGTGCAGATAGCGGTGAGATAATCATGTACTTTACACTGTACTCCCTGACATTTCAGTACCCACCTGTTATCATATACAGTTATTACAATATTATTGACATCTAATTGACTTTTAAGCAGCCCTGAGAGATTGAGGTAAAATGAGGTAAAACCTTCATAATTTATCTTACTCAAGAGGAAGGACTAAGTGGAATCAGATCCTGAAAATCAAGTCTTATATAAACTTTGACCTTTGGTATTAAAGAAGAGACTCTTGAAAGCAAATGTCCCTAAAGACTTTCATGAAAGAGAATGCTTGTTTTCCCCCTATGGTCTTAGGCTTGTAATCAAAGAGGTAATAATATGACTAGCAAGGACAAAGTTGGGAAACAGAGAGAAGCCAGAGATTCTGAAGAATTTATGGATGGGCATGGAAGAAATGTGACAATAGGCACCCAGAGAAATCCTGCATGGCTTAAAGCTATTTTACATAGAGACTTTCTTTTTAACTTGCCTGAATTCAAATTATTTTCTACACTGACATTTTGCCAATATCTCTAGTTTCTAGACTTACTTGGGAGAATATCTATGTTTAACTCTAGGAAATAAATTCAGGCCACATCAATGCCTGCTTGACCTAAAACATTGTCCTAGCTTCCATATTTGTAGCTGGTCTTTAGAAGGCTGGTAAAAATCTACTTTTAAGACTCTAGGTGTAGGGTCCAGACTTTGCATAATAAAAATATTTCCCCTAATATTTTTGAGTACCTGCAATAGACCAGGTTCAGTACTAATGCTCTTACTTTAGCCATCAAAAGACTCTGTTCAGGATACAGGTTACGTGCTTGGGTTTTGTAATTAAACAGGCCAGAACAAGTTCACATCCTAGATCTGCATCTCACTCTCTATGTGAACTTGAGCAATTAGAATTGGAATCCTAATGATTTTTAGTTCCTGGAATTTGACAGTAATAAAGTAAATTAGGAAAGCAAACAGCACAATACTTGACACATAGTAACAAGTCCTTAAAAAATACTCACATTGACTTCTTTGTCAGTGCCAAAGGGTAGAACACAGGCTAAACGTACAGAAATGGGACCTGTATGCCTAGCAAGCTGAACTTGTCTGTAAACTCACTTGTCTGTCCAAAGTTTATTTCCCCAACACAAACTTGAAATTGGCAAATAAGCCCTAGGAATAAAAAATGAAGCAATAAGTCTATCCTTATCATTAGGCCAATGTTAAGGCATGGGAGATAGGATCCAGTTCCAGTAAATCTTTCCCAGATTGTTTCCGAAGATCTCTTCTATCCCTCTCAGCATAACTACACGATTCCTAGGTCACAGCAAAGACATTTCCCAATGTTTTCAGTGTTGGCCTTATCCTAAGTGCTCTCACAACATGCACTGCATTTGAATGTAAAATCCCATCACCTCCACACCTGTCACATCACTCATGCCCCCAAGCTGCATTATCCTCTAATACACAGCCCTTGGACAGAAGGGAACTGTATCCTTGGTGCTTCTAGCCACTCGTCACTAACTCATTTATGATTATTGCTTCTCTCCTTATGAGCTTATCATACAGTTCTAAAGAGCCAAGATTGGAGACAATTTGAAGGATGCTTCTTTATTATACTCAAAATCAACCACTCAGAGTCCACAGTCCTCATTCTTTCTAAACTTAATTTAAGCTCCTTCCTCCTCAGATACTCTGCTTAGGAGGGAAGTTAGAGAGTAGCATTTGTTCCCCTAAATGCTTAGAAACTGTAGCCATGAGATGAAAGACATCAACCTTAATATGTTCTTTTTACAAGATCCCCCAAAAGACCTTAACTGGTTTATCCACATGCCTACTAGAGCTGTCAATTCATTTATTTCTTTCCTTTTTGTTCTTTTATGGTTGATGTCCAGATTCTTTGTTTGCTGGAGTTCCCATTAAGGGATCTTTTGGCTGTTCTAATTTAAAACCAAAAGAATTCAAGTTAGAGAATCAATGTGGTTTTTGAGGTCAAAACCTGGGTGATTAACACTATCTATGCTCCAAGTTCTGTAACAACCACAGAGAGATGATAGAGGAAGAAGTGAACCAGGAATCAAGAAACATCAGAACAATAGAGGCTGTGGATCTCTTCCCACTAGATTTTCCCTCCCAATCTTATCCTGACATATTTGTCAGATTTGGAAGACTTATCCAAAGGCAGTACCCCATTTCAAATTATGTATTGTATTTTGTAGTGTTTGCTGGAGAATCCTTTCTACAAAACCAGTTTAAAAAGCAATTTGAGCTCCCTTGATTGTTTCTATATTAATAATAGATCACAAGATGCGATGA
Source organism: Noctilio leporinus (assembly GCA_004026585.1). Classification (NCBI taxonomy): domain Eukaryota; kingdom Metazoa; phylum Chordata; class Mammalia; order Chiroptera; family Noctilionidae; genus Noctilio; species Noctilio leporinus. The sequence goes on from PVIW01006602.1 coordinate 78,918, forward strand.
CTTTTTAAATCTTTTATCCATTACTTAATTGTGTCTCATAACTCCAGAATAGTGCTGCTGTCTGATATATCCATGGCCTCTCAGTGATAGCATTACAGAGCACTGAGTGGGATCAGAGATTAAGAAGCAAGAGAGAAGCAATGAGATTTCAGACAAGATTGGAAATTAGAAACCTGGTGAGAAAAAGTTGATTAAAGGAATCCAGGGGCCAATGAAGGCAATCCAGCAAGAATGAGGTCGGGAAAGATATTTTAACAGTGGCAGAGAAAAGAAAAAGCAAAAGCAGAAGTTATTCAACCTCATCTCTTAATGACTTCCAATTCTGTAATATTTTAAAAACAAGTTAATATACAAACCCTCGTGTCCTTTCATTTATTTAACAACTTTATATTGAATGTCTGTGGAGTACCAATCATAGTTCTTAGTGAGGGAAACACTGAATAAAGTAGACAAAATTTTAATCCTCATGGTGCTTAATTTCTAGAGGGAGGGCAGACAACAATAAATAAACAAAAAGATCAATAATGACAAGCACTGTGACGAAAACCAAGGCAGGATACAAAATTCCAAAATGATAAACTGTGACAACTTAAATAGGATGGTCGAGGAAGTTCTTTTGAAAAAAAAAAAAAATGACAACTAAGCAGAGAACCAAAAGAAGAAGGAAAAAAAAACATTTGGGGAAAGAGACTTTCAGGAAGAAGGAACAGCAAGTACAAAAGCCCTGAGGCTGAAACTCAATTGCATGTTCCAATGGCATCCTAGTGTCATTGTGGTAAGAATTAAGCAAGAGGGAGGGGGCAGGTTTGAACAGAGGAAGCCAGGAGCATGTCATGTAGGACCTATTTGCTATGGGAAGGACTGGATTTTAGTCATATTTGATGTTGAGGACAAACACTTCATTGAGATAGCTGGAGCAGCTTTATTCTGTTTTATATCTGAAGAAACAGAACAACTAGAATTCAGGGTTTCTTTACTACAAACTGGGAGAGTTAATGGACAGGACAAAAAGAAGAGGTAATGGTTGGGAATGTTACAAAGTGAACTTTAAAGAAAATATGAACTTTAGGACAGTAATGTAATTTGGGAGAAAAACAATGAGACCAATTCTATTTTCCATACTGCTACCATTATGCATGAAATTCCACCATTTCCAACTTACTCTTTTGAATATTGTAACTTTTTCCATAATCATAGTATCCAATATTGGCTATCAACAAATCAAGAAAGATCCTGCTAAAATGTCAGCAAGGGGTGGGACAGTGTTTAAAAACAAAATAAACAAGATGTAAGTATCTCATAATAAAATATTTTGAGCACTCATTATTGTAGGTCACAGGGTTACTTAGGCAATAATTACCAATTTGTTTCATCATCCCTATTCAAAAAAGATCCCGTCTATGGCAGCGATATGTTGTCATTAATTATAATATGGCTAATATGTATATAATGCCAACTATGTACTAATGTTCTAAGTGTCCACATTTGCAGACTAATTTAATCCCCTTAAACACCCAATGATTTACCTCTGTTTTACAGATGAGGAAACTGAGGCATAGAAAAGTTACTAGCAAGTTGACTTGCCACCCAGCTAATAAATTGTAAAGTCACATTTCAAAGCCAAACTGGGTATATGATTCCAGGACCCATATTATTAATCATGTTATGCTGCTTGCATATTTATTTAATTATATTGATAACAAAGTAAAGGTATGTTTTTCCCCTTAGAAAAACAAAATAAAAAATTATTTTAATGCAGTTTGACTGACTGGTGATACATACTTTTTAAATAAAGGATCATATAATAAATATTTTAAGCTTTCAGGGCCTTATCATGTCTGTTGCAGCTACTTAACTTTTACCTCAGTAGCATGCGAATAGCCATAGACAATACAAGACTAAATGAGCATAGCTAATGACCAATAAGACTTCATTTACAAAACAGGCAGGGGTTCATGGGTCTTTGTTTGCCAACCCCTTTACATAAACATTTTCAAAGGATGATACACACCTCCCAACCATATTACAAGATAGACGTTTCATCACTAAGCCAGAAAGGCATACAAGATCTGTTCTGAAAGTATCAGCTGTGCAAACTGTTTTAATTATATTGACGTTGGCCTGATGCTTTTTTGGACAGACCTCATATGTTTAAGGTATATCTGTTTAACAAAAAGGAGGTCAGGGCCTAGACTCTAGAAGATGCCTGTCTAAAGAGTAGTCAAGCTGAGGGAAATGTCGAGACAATTTGGTTAAAGGAGATCCAGAAAATTGCAGGAAGCCGCAGAACCTGCCATTAAGCTTCCTACCCCCAAAACAATACACAGTGAGGAGCCATTTTGTTATGCTTATTTCAGATTTCCTTGATTTTTATCTGAAGTCCTTTTGTGTTTTAAGATCCCATCCAGGACACTTCATTACATTTTTCAACATTTCTCATTTTCTATTGCAGACAGGAGGATTTTTTTTTAAAGTCCCTGAGGTGAGAAACAAACAGTGTATGTTTGGGATATAGTTACTTTCTAGTTGCCAGATTGGCTGGAATCTAGGATTGATATGATGACTGTGGAGAGAGTAAGGTTGGAAATAAAAACTTTAAAGAGCTTCTAATGCCAGAAGAAACAGTTTGAAATTTTATTCTGTAGAAAATTGAAAGCCATTGAAGATTTTAAAACAGAGTAATGACATATAGTGGCCCTTTCATAAAAATCAACTTGCCTATAATGTGCAAAATGGATTTGATGGGGAAAATACTGGAAGCAGAAAGATGACTGGCTGGGTCAAGGCCATGGTCAATGTGTAAAGTCTTGGTTGCTGGCCAAAGGTATAAAGAGAATAGATAATTTTGAAAGATAAAAGTGCCAGGAAGTGTCAAATGATCAGACGTAAAAACCAAAGAAGGAAAGAGGAGGTATTAAATATCAACTCATGGCACAGTGGATAAGGCACTGGCCTGCAAACCCAAAGGTTGCTGGTTCAATTCCCAGACAGGGCACATAACCAGGTTGCAAGCCAGATCTCCAACCAAGTCCATAGCTGGAGGCAGGTGAAAGGCAACCATACATTGATGTTTCTTTCTGTGTCTCCCTTCCTCCATCTCTAAAAATAATAAAATCTTTTAAAAATACATCAAATCAGTGTTTCACATCTCAAAGTTGGGTAGAGAGTTATACTAGCTTCAAAAATAGTGAAGTCAAGAAGAATAACTGAATTTTAGGAAATAATAGATGAATATTTTATTAAGCCTAAGATGTAGCTAAGACTCATTTGCCATGCCAATAACAAAACTTTCTCTGTCTCCCGTATGGCAGAGTTATGAATATATCATGTGAGCAGCAAACTTCTATACAATTTTACTGCCCTAACTTGGAATTGTTGTCCTGCTATAAAACTCTAAAAGTTATCATATCAAACCCTCAGTAAAAGAGAAAACCCTCTTTATTATGGTGAAAATTGAAGAACACTTCACCAATATGTCAGATTGCTTATATTTTAATGACATTGAACATTTAATGACATGTTCAAAATTATCATCAAGAGTTCATAGCAAAAACAAAGACAAAAGACACCTATGTCACTTTTGGCTCCTTCCCATGATGTTGCAATACTGTTAACATTTTTTGGTTGGTACCAAAACAGTATGCATTTCGCAATGCCAATTTTTATGAGGTGCAGACACATCATGCATACACCAGAATATAATTTCTAGTCAGAATCCAAAATATTCTGGAAATAAACTATCAGTACTATGGTTTGTGAAGCAAATATAACCACCTTTCTATACACTAGAAGAATGAATTTGGGATCAAAAACCAAAGGCCAAGTGATTATGATATAGCTGGCAACAGTGCATTGTGCACAGGTAATGTTGATTGCTTTATTCCTGAGTATTCAAGCATTCCCTAAAATATCAATTACAGAATGTTAAACCTAAAAACACTTTTCCCTAGGGTCATAGCCTGGCAGAGTTTTACCACATGCCTTGCCTACATGTTCCTTCTCATCATTGCTTAGAAACATTTGTGTGTAGATAAGAGCATTCTCACTTGTAACTATCATGCTGCTTCTATTTAACTCAGTAGGATGCATCAATTGAAATTTTGTGACATCACAATTTCACCAGAATAAAAGGAAATATATCTCAAGCTATGGGTTATAACATCAGTGAATAAATCACACAGGAGGGAGGGCTTAATTTTAAAAAGGAATTTTTATTTACATTAAAAAATCCCAAATATTCAAATGGAAAAGAAAAGCCAGAGACCATTCTGATAAGATTTTGGATTGACACAAAATCCAACTATTGTTTATCTGGAAATTCAAAGTTTTGCCAGGAGCTATTTTGTATTTCCATTTTTTTTTTTAATTTTATTGTTGTTGTATTACATCCATCCCCTTTTTGCTCCCCTCTGTCTCCCTACCCACCCACCCATTCCCCTCAAAGTCAATCCCACCTGTTGTCCATGTCCATGGTTCCTTTATACTAGGTTCTTGTCTAAGCTGCTCCCCTTTCTTGCCTCTGCCTCCCCCCTCCCCACAACCCCGTTCCCCCTGATCACTGAAGGCCTATTCCTTGTATTCATATACTTGGTTCTGTTTTGCTTGTTGTTAGTTTTGCTCATTATTGCCCCATAATGGGTGAGATCATACGATATTTGTCCTTCACTGACTGGCTTATTTCACTAAGCATAATACTCTCCAGTTCCATCCATGTTGTTGCAAAGGGTAAAAGTTCCTTCTTACTTTCTGCTATATAGAATACCATTGTGTAAATGTACCAAAGTTTTTTGATCCAATCATCCACTGATGGGCACTTAGGCTGTTTCCAGCACTTGGCTATTGTAAATAGTGCTGCTATGAACATAGGTGTGCAAAGGTCCTTATGAATTGGTGTTTCAGGATTCTTTGGGTATAGTCCAAATAGTGGAATTGTTGGATCCAAAGGCAGTTCCATTTTTAGTTTTTTAAGGAATCCCCATACTGTTTTCCACAGTGGCTGCACCAGCCTACATTCCCACCAACAGTGTATGAGGGTTCCCTTTGCCCCGCATCCTCGCCAACACTTGTTGTTTGTTGATTTGCTGATGATTGCCATTCTGACAGGTGCAAGGGGGCATATTAATGTAGTTTTAATTTGCATCTCTCTGATGACTAGCGATGTTGAGCATTTTTTCATATGCCTCTGGGCCCTTTGTATATCTTCCTCAGTGAGTTGTCTATTCAGGTCCTTTGCCCATTTTTTAATTGGACTGTCTGTCTCCCTGGTGTTGAGTCGCATTAGTTCTTTATATATTTCGGAGATCAGACCCTTGTCTGAGGTATCATTGGCAATTATGTTTTCCCATACAGTTGGTTCCCTTTGAATTTTGCTAATATTTTCTTCAGCTGAACAGAAACTTTTCAATTTGATATAGTCCCATTTGTTGATTCGTTCTTTGATTTCCTTTGCCCTTGGTGAAGTATCAGTAAACATAGTTCTGCGTAGGATATCCGAAAGTTTATTGCCTATATTTTTCTCCAGGACCTTTATGGTGGCACTGCTTATGTTTAAATCCTTTATCCATCTTGAGTTTATTTTGGTGTATGGTGTAAGTTGGTGGTCTAGTTTTATCTTTTTGCATGTTGCTGTCCAGTTCTCCCAACACCATTTGTTGAAGAGACTGTTTTTACTCCATTG
>PVIW01006603.1:0-84785 GCA_004026585.1 Noctilio leporinus
ATCCTACGCAAAAATATGTTTACTGATACTTCACCAAGGGCAAAGGAAATCAAAGAACGAATCAACAAATGGGACTATATCAAATTGAAAAGTTTCTGTTCAGCTAAAGAAAATACCAGCAAAATTCAAAGGGAACCAACTGTATGGGAAAACATAATTGCCAATGATACCTCAGACAAGGGTCTGATCTCCAAAATATGTAAAGAACTAATGAGACTCAACACCAGGGAGACAGACAGCCCAATAAAAAAATGGGCAAAGGACCTGAAGAGACAACTCACTGAGGAAGATATACAAAGGGCCCAGAGGCATATGAAAGAATGCTCAACATCACTAGTCATCAGAGAGATGCAAATTAAAACCACAATAAGATACGACCTCACACCTGTCAGAATGACAATCATCAGCAAATCAACAAACAAGTATTGGCAAGGATGTGGGGCAAAGGGAACCCTGGCGCACTGTTGGTGGGAATGCAGGCTGGTGCAGCCACTGTGGAAAACAGTATGGGGTTTCCTTAAAAAACTAAAAATGGAACTGCCTTTTGATCCAGCAATTCCACTACTTGGACTATACCCAAAGAATCTGAAACACCAATTCATAAGAACCTATGTACACCTATGTTCATAGCGGTACTATTTACAATAGCCAAGTGCTGGAAACAGCCTAAGTGCCCATCAGTGGATGATTGGTCAAAAATCTTTGGTACATTGACACAATGGAATTCTATATAGCAGAAAGAAAGAAGGAACTTGTACCCTTTGCAACAACATGGATGGAACTGGAGAGTATTATGCTTAGTGAAATAAGCCAGTCAGTGAAGGACAAATACCATATGATCTCACCCATTACGGGACAATAATGAGCAAAACTAACAACAAGCAAAACAGGACCAAATATATGAATACAATGAATAGGCCTTCAGTGGTCAGGAGGAAAGGGGTTGGGGGGAGGGGGGAGGCAGAGGCAAGAAAGGGGAGCAGCTTAGACAAGATCCTAGTATAAAGGAACCGTGGACATGGACAACAGGTGGGATTGACTTTGTGGGGAATGGGTGGGTGGGGAGGGGGACAGAGAGGAGAAAAAAGGGGATGGATGTAATACAACAACAATAAAATTAAAAAAAAAAAAAAAGATTCGTACAATTCAATATCCAAAAAAGAAAGAATCCACTTTTTTAATGGGCAGAGAATATTAATGGGTAGTTCATCAAAAAGGAATAGTCAGATGGTCGACAGACACATGAAAAGATGCTCTAATCACTAATCATCAGGGAAATGCAAATCAAACCACAATGATACCACCTCTCACCTGTCAGAATGGCCATCATCAATAAATCAACAAGAAACAAGTGCTGGTGAAGATGTGGAGAAACGGTAACCCTTATGCACTGTTGGTGAGTATACAGATTTGTGCAGCTAATATGGAAACAGTATGGAGTTCCTCAAAAAATTGAAAGTAGAACTATCATAAAACCCAGAATTTTCACTTCTTGGCATTTATCCAAAGAAATCCAAAAGACTAATTTGGAAAGATATATGCACCCCTATGTTCATTACAACATTATTTACAATAGCCAAGATCTAGAAGCAACCTAAGTGCCCAATTAAATATTACTTGGCCTAAGAAAAGAATAAAATCTTACTCTTGTGACAACATGAATGGACTTAGATGATATTATGCTAAGTGGAATAAGTCAGACAGAAAAAGACAAATACATGATTTCACTTATGTGTGAAATCTAAAAAACAAAAGAAATGAACAGGCCCTGGCTGATGGCACAGTGGATAAGCTGCTGGCTTGTAAACCCAAAGGTCGCTGGTTCGATTCCTCAGCCAGGACACATAACCAGGTGGCAGGTCAGGTCTCCAGCCAGGTCTGGGGCTGGAGACAGGTGAAAGGCAACCATACATTGATGTCTCTCTCCCTCTCTGGCTCTAATGCTTCCCTTCACTCTAAAAATGATGGGTAAAATCTTAAAGAAAAAAACAACAACCCTCAACTTTAAAAATAAATACATAAACAAAAAAAAACAAAGCAGAAACAGGCTCAGGGGTTCAGAGAAGTTATGGTTCCCAAATTAAGAGGGAGGTTGGGGAGTGTGTGAAAAAGGTGAGGAATTAAGAACTACAAATTTGTAGTTACAAAATAGCCATGTAAAGTACAGCATAGGGAATATAGTCAATAATATTGTAATAACAATGTAGGTGTCTGGTGGGAGTACACTTACTTGGTGGTAGCATATCTTGAATTATAGAAATGTCTAACTACTATGCTGTACACCTTAAACTAATATAGAATAATACCTAATGCCAACTGTAGTTCACAAATTTTAAAAATGAAAAATTGTTTTATCCTATTATTGGTGGGCATTTCTATGATATATCAATTAGATACAGTTGGCTGATGGTGTTGTTCAATTTTTCTATTTCCTTGCTGATTTTCTGTCTATTAGATTAATTACTAACAGAGGAATATTATTATCCAACTGAAATCATGAATTTATCCATTTTAGTTTTTATTAAATTTTGCCTCATATACATGTATACGTATTTAGGCTCTATTTTTAGATCTATATTTAAGATTGTTAGCTCCTCTTAATAAACTGATCCATCATTATGTAATGTCCCTCTTTATCCTTGTTAATTTTTATTGTAGGATATATCACTACAGAATATCAAGACATTGTAAGGATAATAAGGGATTATGAGAAACTCTCTACACATAATTTTATCATGTCTGATATTAATATGGCCCCTTATGTATTTGCAAAGCATATTTTTCCATTTTCCATTTTTTATATTTACATTATATTAAAGTGAGTTTCTCTTAGATACTATATACTTGTATCTACTTTTTTTTTTTTTTTAAGACTTTATTCCTTATTTTGAGAAAGAACAGCAGGAAGAGAGGAAGAAAGGGAGAGAAGCATCAACGTATGGTTGCCTTTCACCTGTCTCCAGCTAAGGACCTGACTGGAGACCTGGCTTGCAATCTGGTTTTGTGCCCTGACTGGGAATTGAACCAGTGACCTTTGGGTTCGCAGACTGGCGCCAATCCATTAAGCCACACCAGCTTCTGACGATCTTGTTTCTCTAATTAGTGTTTCTAAACTATTTATATTTAATGTGATTGTGTATATAATTGGATTTATGTCTACCATTTTCTTATTTGGTTTTTTGTTTGTTTCCTTTTTTTTTATTTTCTGTTTTTTCTTTACTACCTTATTTGGGATTATATAAATTCTTTTAGTATTTCGTTTAATGTATCTATTGAGGGTTATTGTTTCATTGTTTTTTTGTTTGTTTGTTTGTTTTGGTTACATCTCTTTGGATAGCTTTTTAGTGATTACTTTAAGGTTTACAAATACATGGTTAACTCTTCACAGACCTCTTGGAATAAATACTCTACCATTTCAAGTGGAATGTATAATCATAACCACCACTAGGTCCCTTTACCCTTTCTGTTATTGTTGTAGTTGTCACAATTTATATCTACAGACATTGGAAACCCCATTAGACAACATTATAAATTTGGCTTCAAGCATTACGTACATTTTAGAGGCTTTAAGAGGAGAAAACAGTCTATTATATTCACCCAGAGGGTCAACTTTTTTTCTCCCCTTCTCTCCCCTCCCCTGCCCTCCCTTCCCTTCCCCTTACCTTCTCTTCTCTTTTCATTTAAGCAACAGAAATTTATTGTCTCACAATTTGATGCCTAAAGTCTGAGATCAATTTGTCAGTAGATCCATGTTTCTTCTGAGTAGTCAACATTTCTGTTACTGTTCCTTCATTCGTAAAATTCCACATTTTCCTCAGGTATTCTTTTACTCCCATGTGAAGAATTCTCTTCAGCATTTCTTCCAGATCAGGTCTGTATGTGATAAACTCTTAATTTTTAAACTTTTTTAGAATGTATTTTACCTACATCCCTGAAGCATATTTTGCTGGATATAGAATTATGTATTGGCAGTCTTTCTTTTAGCACTTGAAAAATGCTGTTCTACTGCCTGCTGGTTTCTTTGTTTCCTGATGAGAAATTTGCAATCATTTTAATCATTCCTCCCCTACATACATCACATTTTTGTTGTTGTTGCTTACAATGTTTATTTTTGTCTTTTATTTTTAATTGTTTGATTATGATGTAATTGGGGATGCATTTGTTTGAGCTTATCTGTTTGTGGTTTGATGAGCTTCAATATATAAATTTAAATCTTTGGCTAAATTTAAGAAGATTTAAAAAATATTTTATTTATTATTTTTTAGAGAGAGGAGAAGGGAGAGAGGCGGAGAGGGAGAAAGACATAGCTGTATGGTTGCCTTTCACCTTCCTCCAGCTACAGACCTGACTGGAGACCTGGCTTGCAACCTTGTTATGTTGCCCTGGCTAGGAATCGAATCAGGGACCTTTGGGTTTGCAGGCTGGCGCCTTATCCACTGTGCCACCAGCCAGGGCTAAATTTGGTAAGATTTTAAATATTATTTGTTCAAAGACATTTTATGCCCCTGTCCTATTTCTTTTCTCTTTCTGGAATTCCAATGACACGAATGTTAGAATGTTGGTATTATTCCACAAGTCCATATGGCTCTGTTCATTTTTCTTTTTAAAAAATCTCTGTATGTTCACCTACCCTTTCCTCTCTCATCTCCATTCTATTGTTTATCCCATCCAGCATTTTTTCAGATACTGTGTTTTTCAGTTCCAAAATGTTGACTTGGTTCCTTTTTTGTATCTTCTTTTTCTCTGCTAAAACTGTCTGTATTTCCATTTGTTTCAAGTGTAGTCACCTATATTTCTTAGGACATGGTTATAATTGTCTTGAAGTCTGTCTGATAATGTCAACATCTGTGTCACCTCAGAATTGAAATATAAATGTCTGTTCCCTTTTGAGAATTTGATGTTTTCTTGGTTATTAACACATTGTGTAATTTTGGGGTGTATCCTAAACATGTTGAATATTGTTATGCTATGCTGGGTCTTGCTTAAATCCTGTGGAGAATATTTGATTTTTTTCTTTTGCTTTGTTTTAGGGGGCAATTGACCCAGTTAGGTTTATTAATCATTTCCTACCAGCTTTGTTAGTTCAGTTTTCAAAGGTGTTGTCGTGCTTTTTAGATCTGTCCTGCATGTGCACCACCCAGCAGTCAGTCTCAGACCTGGGAAGTGGTCTATCCCATAATTTGGTTCCCAAAGATTTTGGTGTGCAATTTATGGTCCAATTTACACATGAGTTTGAAGGTAAGACCATGAACTCACAGAATTTTATAAGATCCCTTTCTCAATGCCTATCATTTCCTTAGTACTCTCCAGCTCAGGGAGCTATGCCTTAGTGTAGTTTTCTCCTATCCTGGGTTTGGGGTTTGTTGAGCTTCTTGAGTTTTCATCACATTTAGAAAATATCCAGGCATTATTTCTTCATTGACTATGGGAACACGAAGCCTATGCTGTAAATTTTATTATTGCTTTTCTATTATTGATAATTGGAGCTTCATGGGAAAACTAAGACACATCATAATCAAATTTTTCAAAACCAGTGATACAGAGGAAATCGTAAAAGCCTTCAGAAAAACAAATAAAAATAATCTACAGAAGAACAAAGATAAGAATAACAGCAGACTCCTTGTCAGAAGCAATGTATTAAATTTTTTAATGGGTAAAGGGTTTGAATATGGTTCCTAGACCTAATTCTAATGTTCATGTGTGTGTGTTGGAAGTGTGAGGTCCACTAAACCAACAAACAATTCTCAGACACCATCAAGATATCTGAGAATTCAACTCAATTCTGACACTGTGTATCCAGAGATAGCACCAGATTCTACAAATTAAGGTTCAGTGCTATAAGACCACCTCCAACTCCACCACCACCCCCTCCCCCCCATGCAAATACACACACACCTCAGACACCAGGTACAAACCCAGGTTATTACCATGCTTCTGGCCAACTGGCTATAGGTTGGAAGTCCAGTGACCCTCTCCAACTCAGAATGCCATCACATACAACTCAGAGGTCCAGGTTGTTACCTCTACTTCCAACTGGTTATAAATCAGAAGCTTCCACAACCCCCTCCTTCAGTTTGATTAGTTTTCTTAGAATGGTTCACAGGACTTAGGAAATCCTTTTACTCATTAGAAAACTGGTTTATTATTGAAGGGTATAACTCAGGAATAGCCAGATGGAGGAGATGCATAGAGCAAGATGTGCAGAAAGGGCACAAAGCTCCCTCTCAAGGAGCATGACTCCCCATTTCCACATGGTCACCAACCCAAAGCTTTCTGAACCCTTGCCTTTGCAATTTTATGGAGATTTTATTACATAAGCAAGATTTATTAATCTTTGGCACCTGGCAATGATTCAATCTCCAGCCCCTCTCCCTTCCCTGGAGGTTGTGGTGGTGAGGACCAAAAGTTCCAGACATCTAATCACTTGGTTGGCTGAATTGTCAATCAGCCTCCATTTTTAGTGCTTCTAAAGGTCACCCCATTAAAATAACAAAAGACACCTTTATTACTCTCAACACTTGGGAAATTCCAAAGGTTTCAGGAACTCTGAGCCAAAAAATGTGGAAAAAATAAAATATATCTGTCCTGGCTGGAGTGGCTCAGTGGATTGAGCACTGGCCTGTGAATCAAAGGGTTGCAGGTTTGATTCTTGGTCAGGGCACATGTCAGGGTTGTGGGCCATGTGAGAGGCAACCAATCAATGTTTCTTCCACACATCTGTATTTCTCTCTCCCTCTCTTTCTCCCTCCATTCTCCTCTTTCTAAAAATAAGCAAATGTATTTGTGAACTGTATTTTGGTCACATGAATAACCAAATATTGATTTCTTTTTAAAAAATAAATTCCTCTTTATTTTAAAATTTCTATTATTTTTAATCCTCATCTGAGGATATGCTTATTGATTTTAGAGAAAGGAAGTTGGTGGCAGAGAGAGAGAGAGAGAGAGAGAAAGAGAGAGAGAGAAACATTGATTGGTATTGATTGATTGTCTCCCATACACACTCTGACCAAGGATGGAACCTGCAACCTAGGTATATGCCCTGACTGAGAATCAAATCCACAACCTTTTTGGTGTACAGGGCAACACTCTAACAAACTAAGCTACCTGGCCGGCTATTTCTTATAAATCATATCAATGTGAGAAAAGTTCAAATCTGTAGAGAATTTTTAAGTTAAATTTATTGGGGTAACATTGGTTAATAATATCATATAGTTTTCAAGCGTACATTTCTATGATACATGATCTATTTATGGTATATTGTGGGTCCACGACACAAAGTCAAATCATTCTTTGTTACCATATATTTGACCCCTATGTAGAGAATTTTTATGAGTTTGTTTGAGCCAGACTGATGATATATGCCAGGGAGTAAGATTTCAAATGCTCTGGGGAATAATAGCTCAGCAGCTTCTTTTATACATATGAAATTAAGGAAAATTACATGGAGGTGGGAGAAAGCAAGGTGGAAACTGAATTATAAGACTGTTAATGAGATTATGTGCTTTCTTGAGGTTGGTTACAGCTCATTTCAAAGATGTATTAACCTAGATCCATGGAAACAATGTACAGGGCTGGCTTAAGGCAAAGAAAAACCTTTTACTAAAATGTTATATTATGATTACTCACCATGGCCTGCCTAGCCTAGTTAGGAATTCATGATCAGTTCACCCTGTGAAGTTATATTCTATAGAACCCCCTCTTTTTTTTTGTCCATAGTCTACAATATTGCAAACTTGAAAAGACATTTCTTTTAAAAAAAGATATATACATGGCCTATAAGCACATGAAAAGATTGTCAGTATTACTAATTATCAGGGAAATATAAATCAAAACCTCAATGAGATATCAGCCTAAGAAAAGTTCTTATAAGAGTCATTTGAGCCAAACTGACAATTGCTGGGAAGCAAAATATCAATGGATTGAAAAAATGCTCTGAATGATGGCAGTTTTACAGCTTATTTTATACCTTCAAATCAAAGGAGGAGAGAGACATAAGGGAGTTACAAAAAATTTATTGGTGATAGATTAAGGAGGCAGGAGAAAGTCTCTGAGACTGGATAAAAAGCAAAAGGCATTAGTGGGTATGGATTAGTTAACATTCATGGCACCTAGAGATGGAATGCAAGGAAAAGAAAATAACAATGAGGGGTTCTGTGGTCAGTGCTCTGGTTGGTGGTTGTGCTGTGAAGGGTCTGGAAAAGATTACTTTAACGTTTCAAATGCCTGTTATCTTGATGCAAAAAGACAGTAGACAGACTCAGTTAAGGTGAAGATTGACCATTGTCAAAAAAGCTACTATCCTAGAATATGACTACCAGCCATGTTTTGCTTTTAGTTAGCCATTTTTTGTTGTTGTTGTTCAAACCATCCTAGGCAGTAATGTTTGGCCTCTTAGTTTGTAAGGTCCACCATATAGGCCTCCCCTGAGCTTGTCATGTTTAGTATATGACCCTCATTTCTTTTCTTTTTTTTTTTTTCTGTCGCAGCCGCCTGACCCTCATTTCAACCACAATGGCTATTATAAACAGAAAATAACAAACTGAGTATATAAAGAAAACAAAATCCTTCATTGCTGTTGGGAATGTAAAATGATACAACCACTATGAAAAATACTATGGCAGTGCCTCAAGAAATTAAAAATAGAATTAATATATAATTCAACAGTCTCACTTTCAGGAATATTCTCTAACGAATTGAAAACAAGGACTTGAGCAGGTTTTTGCACACCCATGTCCAGAGCAGCATTATTCGTAAAAGCAACACAAGTGTCAATCCATTGAAGAATTGATAAATAAAATATGATATAGACACACATTGGAATATTATTCAGCCTTGAAAAGAAGAGAACTTCTGACACAAGAACACTGATGAACCTTGAATTATACATTATGCTAAATGAAATAATAGAGTCACAAAAGGTCACACAATATAGGATTCTATTTACCCAAAAGGTTGAGAATACAGGTAAATCCATAGAAGCAGAAAGTAGATTATTGGTTGTCAGGAGTGGTAGAGTGAGTAAAATTTAAACTAACTACTAGTAGATATGGGATATTTTTGAGTGGGGAGGGTAATAGAAATGATAGGGAATTTGATAGTGGTGTAGTAGTGATAGTTACACAACATGGTGAATACAGTAAGACCCACCGAAGTATATACTTTAAAATGGTAAATTTTGTTATGTGAATTAGGTGTGAAATAACTACAATGGTAGAGTAAGAGGAAAGAACTTTTTAAGTATATAAAGCTGAGAGGGAAAATAGACAAATTCACAATTATTGCCGGAGATTTTAACACCGCCATCTTAAAAACTGATAGAACAATTAGACAGAAAACTAGTAAGGATCTTGAAGACATGAATAACATTGTCAACCACCTGACCTTTTATATAATACTCCACATAACAACAGCAGCATATACATTCTTGTCAAGTGCATATGAAACATTAACAACACATGCCATATTCTGGGCCAAAAATTAAACCTCAGCACATTTAAAGGGATCCAAGTATACAAAGTGTAATCTCTGACCACATGAAATTAAATTAGAAATAAATCCTGAAAGGTCTCTGAAAAAATCCCTAAATGTTTGTAAACTAAAAACATACTTTTACCTGGCTGGTGGTACAGTGGATAAGACGCTGGCCTGCAAACCCAAAGGTCTCTGGTTCAATTCCCAGCCAGGGCCCATAACCATGTTGCAAGCCAGGCCTCCAGCTAGGTCCATAGCTGGAGGCAGGTGAAAGGCAACCAAATATCAGGGTCTCTTTCCCTCTCTGCCTTTCTTCCTTCCTCTCTCTATGAAAATAATAAATAAAATCCTAAGCACACACACACACACACACACACACACACACACACACTTGCAAATAGCCTATGGATCAAAGAATAAATCAGTAAAAACACAAAGTATTTTTCTCTAAATGAAAATGGAAATATTTACAAAATATCAAACTTTGCAAGGTGCCATTACATATTAAATCAGTAGCAGTTATTTAAACAGACACTTCATCAAAGAAGACATGCTGATGGCCAATGAGCACATGAAAAGATGCTCAGCATCATTAGTCATTAGAAAAATGCCAGAAAAATTAAAGCCAGAATTAGATACCACTTTAGATCCATGGATGACTGAACTTAAAAAGACTGACTATAGCAAATGTTGACAAAGATGTGGAAGAGCTAGGACTCTCATAAACTGCTGGTGGGAATGAGAATATTTTTTAAGATTTTATTTTTTATCTTTAGAGAGAGGGGAAGGGAGAGAGGCAGAGAGGGAGAGAAACATCAGTGTACGGTTGCCTTTTACCTGCTTCCAGCTACTGTGCCAACAGCCAGGGTGGGAATGAGAATATTGGCACAAACACTTTAAAAAGTGTTTTAGCAGTTTATCCTGCTACTCCACTCTTGGCTATATGAGGGGAAATTCCAAAAACTAGAATTTACTTATAAAGTTGTGTATTTATTTTTAGATGTTAAACTTCAGTCACTTTCAAAATACTCTCCATTTGATGCAATACACCTATCAAGACATTTTTTCCACTGCTCAAAACAGTTTTTGAACTCATTGATTTTGATGCCTTTTAGTGATTCTGCATTTTTGGTTCATGTCTTCTACATAAGCAAAATGTTTCCCTTTGAGGACTTTTATCATCTGGGAAAAACAAACAAACAAAAAATCACTCAGGGAGAGATAAGGTAAATAGGGAGGGTGGGGCATGAGGGATTATGCCATTTTTGGTCAAAGACTGCTGAACACTCAGTGCTATGTGGGCAGGTGAGCTAGTAAATCACGCATCATGAAATGGACAAATGCATTGAAAAAGTCCTCAAAAAAATATTCAGTGAAGCTGAACACAGCCTCTCAAAACAACTCCAGCTGGTTCGCTGATACAGGTGGGTTTCTAGAACACCCTCCTAGCAAAAGAAGCCTGTACTACAACAGGGCCTGTCTTCCAGAAGATAAGTCTGTTTTATGGGGGGTCACCCCTCATATACTCAAGAGAAAGAAAGTATATTTTCATATGAAGACACATATAGGAATGTTCATAGCAGACTTATTAGTAATAGCCAAAAAGTGGAAACAATCCAAATGTGTCCATCAACACATGACTAGATAAACAATTTGTGGTACACATGTAATAGAATACTATGTAGCAATAAAAAAAGAACAAACTAATATTAAGTGCAACACATGGATAAATTTTGAAGTAACTATGGTGAATAAAACATGCCAGATCTGTGTGTATGCATGTATGTACATATATGTACAGTATGAGTCCATTAATATAAAATTATAGAAAATTCAAACTAATCTATACTGACTGAAGCCTGTCAGTGGTTGCCAGAGAGTTGGAGAATGCAGGGAGCAGAGAGATTATAAAAGGAGGCAAGGGAACGTTTGCAGGTGATGGCTATATGCACTATTGTGACAGAGGAGATGGCCTCACAGGTGTGTACATAAGTCAAAATGTTTCAAATGTTTAAAAAATTCATCAAATTTTTATCACACTTAAAATGTGTGGAATTTATTGTGTGACAATTACACCTAAGTTTAAAAACAGAAGTTTTATCCAAGAAATGGAAAGAGAGAAAGCAAATGAAATAAAGACAATATTCAGGTTGCTGCATTGCCAAAGCCAACTTTTCCTGAATCAAGAATCAGTTCACTTCTTGGACTTTCCAGTCACATAAGCCAATAAATCTCCTTTTTAAATTAAACTAGTTTAAATTGTGCCTTCTCTCACTTTCAACTCTGAGTCCTGAGCAATACAATTCTGGCCTCTGAATGATTGGCATGAAGCCTAAAATGGGCGTTGGGTGTGGGTACAAGGACTTAGAGGCATCAAATACTTTCTGAAATTTTAAGAGTAGAAGTGGAAGGAAAGGAGAGTAAATCCTCAGAAAGAGGTGGGAAAGCTCTTGACCAGCCTTTGCCCCCTGTGTAAGGCAGGATTTGTTCCATGTGCTTGAGATATTAACACATATGTAAAGGACACCGTTCTCTGCTGTGCAGGAGCTCTGGGAAGTTGCCCTGTGCTGTCATGAAAGGAATCTTAGACTGATGAAATTCTGGCAGTGTAGGTCATGATCCCATCCCTGTCACTAGTGTGCTGTGTGACTTTGGGCAAGTTATAGCTCCTCTCTGGCCTTCACTGAGTCATCAGTAATAGGAAGGGGTTGACAAAATGGTCTCAGACAAATGTCCTTGATTGTGCCCATCTTCCCAAGAAACAAATTCTGCAGGTGGCTGTGGAAAGAAACTTGGAGCTGCTCAGAAGAGAAAGATCATGGATCTGAGAATATGAGATGCTTTACAGTCAGTAATTTAGATCACTCTATTAAGGATTGTTGGGAATCAGATTACAGGATTGTAGGGCATGTTTTTGTCTGGGTTCTTTTCCCTCATCCTCTTACCCCTCAGTCATTATGGAGGGTTGTAACTGTTTCCCTGGCTGAAACTGAACGCTTTCCTATCTGCACATTTCCCACATGACTAACGTTTTGCCAAGAACTAGTGGTATGCCTTTGGCCAAACCCCTAAATCTTTCTGAGCACCAGTTTCCTCTATGGACAATAGGAAAATTGTATCAAATATGGATAGGCTAGGTTATACTGCAGTAATAACCAGCCCCCAAATCTCGGTAGCTAAATAAAAGTTTGTTTC
This sequence comes from Noctilio leporinus, assembly GCA_004026585.1. Lineage (NCBI taxonomy): Eukaryota > Metazoa > Chordata > Mammalia > Chiroptera > Noctilionidae > Noctilio > Noctilio leporinus. The sequence goes on from PVIW01006603.1 coordinate 12,667, forward strand.
TCACTCATTGTGGAGTGAGATGGCTCCCTGAGAGCTCCACTTCTTGACCATCATGTTCCTCAAAAGTCCCTAGTCTTGAGTCAGGTTACAAAAAGACTATGACTTAAGTGTGCTTCTCCCCCTCTTCTCTCATATTCCTCTTTCCCCATCTCTCTCTCTCTCTCTCTCTCTCTCTCTCTCTCTCTCTCTCTCTCTCTCTCCCTCTCCCTCTCTCTCTTGGAGTCTTGGAGTCTACCTGCCATGCTGTGGAAAGGCCCAGGTGACAAAAAGCTATGGTAGGTCCCCAACCAACAGCCAGCCAGAAACTGAAGTTCAGCCCTTGGAGTTCTTCCAACAATCAGGTGAATGAGCTCAGAAGCTGACAGTCAAGCCTTTTGATGGGACCACATTCCTGAACAGCAAGCACCTTGAAGCTTGTGGGAGACCTTCAGGCACAGGCACCCAGTTAAGCCATGACAGAATTTCTGATGTACAGAGACTATGAGACAGTAAATGTTTTTTAAAGATTTTATTTCATTATTTTTAGAAAGAGGGGAAGGGAGAGAGGTAGAGAGGGAGAGAGACATCAATGTATGGTTGCTTTTCACTGCCTCCAGCCACAGACCTGACTGGAGACCTGGTTTGCAACCTTGTTATGTGCCCTGGCTGGGGAATCGAACCTGCGACCTTTGGGTTTGCAGGCCGGCTCCTTATCCACTGTGCTACCAGCCAGGGCTGAGACAGTGAATATTTATGGAATACTAAAGGCCACATCCCTAAGTTTTGGGGTTGTTCGTTATAGAACTACACATCTAACCAAGGCTCTGACAGGAGAGGAATTTAAAACTCCCACTCAGAAGTGATACATGCCAACTCTTCCTGTGTTTCAGTGGCCAAATGAAATCATATATTTATACCTACTTTCAAAGGGTATGGAAGGGAAAGAGTTGAAATATTTATGAACAGTCCCATGATTTCCACCATGAAACCTGCCTTGAAGGACGTTGTAGGGACAATGCCATTAAAGTGCTGTGTCAAGACACTTGCAGCTGTAAGTAAAAGAAAACACTGTGAATTCAATAAAAGCTTAAAGAGTAAAGGAAATTGGTTAGCTCATATTTTTTGGCTAAAGATTCCAGAGGCAGGATTGCTTCCAGTATCCAGTGACTTGTTGAGGGACAAGACTGGTTTGTTTTCTTTTCTCTGTATTTGGAGATTATCAGTTTCTTCCTAAGCCTTGCTCCCCTCAGGGCCCCAAGGTGGCTGCCAGAAACCCTTAGGGATGATGCTCCTTTCTTTAAGGAAGTAGGAAAGTTCCCAGGAGCTCTAAGCTTACCTCTGATTGGCTCAGACTAACTCACATCCTGAAGGTGACCAGAGTGGGATGGTGACAGAATGTGCCTGATGATGGATTCCCTAGGCCACTTGCTCAGATCTCCACAGGTCACATGCCCTGGAACAAATGAAACTTCAAAGAGAAGAGGGAGTATGTGGGAAGTGTTTATACCACCATTGACACTATTTTTCCCCCTCAAAATTATCTAATACTCCTTTCTTTCAAGTCTGCACTTGGTGAAGATATGTCAATGATAAATACAAAAAATATCTACTGGAGGCCCTGGCTGGTAGTACAGTGGAAAAGGCAACAGCCTGCAAACCCAAAGGTTGCTGGTTCAATTCCCAGCCAGGGTACATAACCAGGTTGCAAGCCAGGTCTCCAGCCAGGTCCGTGGCTGGAGGCAGGTGAAAGGCAACCAGACATCAATGTTTCTCTCCCTCTCTGCCTCTCTTCATTCCTCTCTCTCTGGAAATAATAAAATCTTTAAAGAAAAGAAAATATCTACTGGAACTGAAATGGTTTACAAATGGGAAAATTTAAACAAATGTAGGAGACCATCACTACCATTATAGACTCTAGAGTACTGGACAGAGACACATCAAAATTCTCCTTACTATATCCTAGCCAACCTGACATTTTTTCTTTTCCAGATATACAAAGTTTGTTTGGGACTTCAGATATTTGCATATCACATTTGTTTCTCTTCTCGGGATTTCTCCACCCAAGATCTATTTTTTTTAAAGATCTTATTTATTATTTTTAGACAGAGGGGAAGGGAGAGACATCAATGTGTGGTTGTCTTTCACCTGCCTCCAGCTACAGAGCTGGCTGGAGATCTGGCTTGCAACCTGGTTATGTGCGCTGGCTGGGAATCAAACCAGCGACCTTTGGGTTCACAGGCCGGTGCCTTATCCACTGTGCCACCAGCCAAGGCATCCAAGATCTATTTTAATTGGCTTCTTCTCATCCTTCAGTTCTCAGAAGCATTTTCTGATCTTCCTAAACCCAAACACAACATTTCATCTTCTTCATAACAGGTACTACTGTCTGAAATTATTATGCTTATTTGTTTGTTTGTTGTCTTACTCAGCAAACCAGAACTTCCTATCAGCCAGTACATGCTGTCTTGGTCACAAATACTCTACATCCCCAGCATCTTGGTCACAAATACTCTACATCCCCAGCATCTGGCACAAGACTTGAAATATATTAGACACAAAGTAAATGTGTATTTAAAGAATGATTAAATGTAGCATCTCCACTCACCCGCTGTGCTTTGTTGTGAGGTGTCTTAAGTACTTGCCAGATTTTACAAATAATTAAAATATACAACTTACTATACATTCAAGGTTATCTTTGTAACCATATATCTTTCTGTTATTTCGTCTTTGAGAGGAATAGAGAAGGGTGGTATGATGCTTAGCTGTTTTGAAATAAGTGTAATTTGAGTCCCGGCTCCTCTATGCCACGATTCAGACTTTCTCGGACTTTAGTGTGCATCAGAGAGATTGTAGGGCTTGTTAAATTCAGATTGCAGAGCACCACCCTCAGAGTTTCTGATGCAGTAAGTCTTAAGTGGAGTCTACAGATTTGCATTTCTAAAGAGTTCCCAGATGATGCTAATGCTGTCTCTTAGGGAAACCACGTTTAGAAAACAGCTGCCACAATTTAAATAGGCAACAAATTTTAAAATAGTAGTAGTAGCTGTGGTTATTTTAAGTTATTGTAGTGTTTTACTTCTTTGCAACATACCTGGCTTTCATTAAAATCCACGCAGCTCTGGCTGGTGGCACAGTGGATAAGGCGCCGGCTTGAGAACCCAAAGGTCACTAGTTCAATTCCCAGCCAGGGCACATAACCAGGTTGTAAGCCAGGTTTCTAGCCAGGTCTCCAGCCAGGCCGTGACAGGTGAAAGGCAATCATATATTGCTATCTCTTTCCCTCCCTGTCTCTCTCTCTTCCCCATTCTCTAAAAATTAAAAACAAAAACAAAACAAAACAAAAAAAACACATGGAAACGTGTTCTATAAATTAAGACATCTGTCTTGTATGTTGCAAGAGATCAAAGACTGAGAAACAAATGCTGACATAGGACATTCACAGGCAGTTTCATCTTAGTGTACAGGTGTTAAAGTCATTCATCTAAGTATTTATTTCTATTTCTACTTTCAAGGTACAATTATTTTTATTATTAAGTTAGATTTTTTTGTTTGTTTTTTAAGATTTTATTATTTCCAGAGAGAGGGGTAGGGAGAAAGGCAGAGAGGGAGAGAGACTGCAATGTGTGGTTGCCTTTCACCTGCCTCCAGCTGGGGACCTGGCTGGAGACCTGGCTTGCAACCTGATTACATGCCCTGGCTGGGAATCAAACCAGCAACCTTTGGGTTTGCAGGCCGGCACCTTATCCACTGGGCCACCAGCCAGGGCTACAATTAGTATTATTGTATTTCATGTAGACTACTGCAATAGCTTCCTAAATGTTTCTCTGAAATTATCTAGGTGAAGTCAGTGAACCTTTTCTAAAAGCAAATCCAATCATCACACTTGCTTGCACAAAACTCTCAGTGGCATTCCAATCTTCTCAGAAAATGTCCAGTATCTTTAACCTAGTTTACCTGATGTGGACCGTTTATCTTGCTGCTCCATTTCATACCACTCCCCTCTGACCACCTCTTTTCAGTCCCCTCAATCTCAATAGCATGCTTCTTCCCAACACAGTGTTTTGGCACATACTATCTTCTCACAGGATAATTTCTTCCTCCCTTATCTAATTAACTCTTATGCTTTCTTCAGAGTTCAGTTTGTGTCATTTCTTCAAGAATGCCTTCCTTCTTGTTCCCAGCCAAGGTCACTTTCCTCTGTTGCATAATCTTTCAGAACCTTGTTTCATTCCTTCGGAGTACTATCCCCCTTTTCTTTTATTTTCTTTCTTTCTTTCTTTCTTTCTTTCTTTTTTTTTTTAAGATTTTATTTCATTATTTTTAGAAAGAGGGGAAGGGAGAGAGGCAGTGAGGGAGAGAGACATCAATGTATGGTTACGTTTCACCTGCCTCTAGCCACAGACCTGACTGGAGACCTGGTTTGCAACCTGGTTATGTGCCCTGGCTGGGGAATTGAACCTGCGACCTTTGGGTTCGCAGGCCGGCACCTTATCCACTGTGCTACCAGCCAGGGTCTTATCCCCCTTTTCTTATGGTCTTTATTTGTTTATTATCTGCAGGGAAAAAAAAAGGGCCATGACTACCTGGCACAGCACATTCTAGCTGCTCAATAAATATATGTTGGATGAAGTTCTAAAATGCATGTTTATTTACTCAGTCCCTATTATACACTAAATCATGGATGTGGACCCAGAGAAAGAAGATACCTACTAAAAAGGGCCCCTGGCCCTGCCTGGTAGCATAGCGGATTAGGCGCCAGCCCTCGAACCCACAGGTCACTGGTTCAATTCCCCAGCCAGGGCACATAACTAGGTCTCCAGCCAGGTCTCCAGCCAGGTCTCCAGCCAGGTCTCCAGCCAGGTCCATGGCTGGAGGCAGGTAAAAGGCAACCATACATCGATGTTTCTCTCCCTCTCTGCCTCTCTTCCTTCCTCTCTCTGGAAATAATAAATTAAATCTTAACAAAAATAAAAATAAAATAAAATAAAAAGAGTTCCTGTGGTTAAATGGGCTACATTTTAAAAAAAGAGAGCCTACCAGTCATTTTTCTACAGTTTCTCTTGCAAACTGCATTTCATGGACAAGCCGGCACTCAGATATCTGCCTAACCCTGCACTGAACTACCTACTTATGTGGTATTCCTGCCAATTCAAACCCTTATAAAGGAGTTCCCAGAATCCCATTCAACCAGTAGGACTGAGGCTTTCCCCATCAGATCAGAGCTACACATCTATACTTACCCTGCCCCCATAGGTCTTCACCAATCAATCAGAGCAACTCCATTCTGACCAATCAGGACAGTGACTTTTGGACTAATCAAACTGTGAGAATTTGGAGTCCTCCTTTGCAGAGACCAGAAGCGGGAACTTCTATATATTCAAGTCATCTCTGAGCGCTGTATGGGTTCTTTCTTTTCCCAGGGACGCTGAGGGGTATGTTTCTTTGGCTGGATCTGAAACACAGAAGATGAAACACTAAAGGTATCTCACCAGAGCCAAATGGAAGAGTTGGCTACAGGGAGGAGACTGGCCCTGGACTGTTTTCACATCTATGCGGTGTCACAATTGAGCTGTTTGCACCAAATGAAGTTTCTTTCTTCACCACATCCCAAACTGGGGGTTTCTTTGGATTGGTGCCAACAATCTGGTTGATACCTGATAAGCTGAACTCTAGGATGGTACAGAGGAGAGTAAGATCTATGTCTGATTTCAAGGAATTCAGTGCCAGTTAAGAGCAATGAGTATGGTATGGATTGTGGAGACACATTTCTGCAAGGGAAAGGTGGGTATAGTGAGGTGAATCATCTGCACCGAGGTAGAAAATCTCCACTGTCAGCTGGTGGGGTCATTGAACCCAGATGGTTGCAGTTCTAACAGTCTAGGCTTTGCAGGCTTTGTAGACTTGGCTTTGCAAATAACACAAATTTTGCATACCCTAGCTAGCCTATATGGACCAGGGAAGGCAGAGGTATAAAAACCCCAACAAACTGCAGCTTGCCACTTGATCCCTGGTAGCTGTGACCATGGGGGTCAACAACTTCCCTCTCCCTTCACTTATTCCCCTCCCCCTTGGTGCAAAAACCTGAGAGGGGCTCGGATGAGGTTCGGATGAGGTGTCTTTGGTGCTTTGCAACCAAGGAAGCAGTGAGCTGCAACATCTTGCTCGGACTAACTCCCAGACCCTGTGCACCAGGACCCTTTCGGCTTCTCCACTCTTGCCTATCCTGGAGGGCCTAGGTTGACAGTGACTCCCTACACCAGATGTTCATCAGACATTAATTGGATCCCCCTTCTACAGGGTGAGTCTCACTCTCAGTTTTGTCTGAGTTCACTGGGACTTCACTCTTGACAATCCCTGGCTTGGGTTGGTCTTTCCTAGGGCTCACAAGGGCCTGGGCCTCCGGTGGTCAGGGATGCCTGGCCCCTGGACAGTTTGTGCTCTCATTGAACTTAGAAATTCAAATGGGGACACCCCTTGTCTTTTTTGATTCCTCTCATATTGGACTCATTTGTTGGATCATGGGGACTTCTCATTCGCTCCCACCCAAGAGCACCCCTTCAGGGTGTCTTTGTTGGAACCTTAAGACCCTACAACTCTGAAGTCAAACTAAAACAGCTAATTTTTTCTACCATAGCTTGGCCTCAATATCCTTTAGATAATTAACATAAGTGGCTTGAAGACAGTACATTTGATTACCACATTTTCCCTGATCTTGACAATTTTCTCCAGCGAATCAGAGGTGGTCTGAGATTTTCTGTCCAAGCCTTCTGGACTCTCCATAGTCATCCCTCTTTTTGTTCTTCCTGCTGCACTCTTTAGATCCTCCTCCTTCAACAGGGACCCTGCCGTGTCCCTCCTTCAGAAAGCAGGGGCCTGCCATTCACTAAGGAGGACCCTCTGATCTCCCTCCCCCTTCCCCTGTGATGCAACCCGTTCACACTTGCCCTCAGATCTGGCACCTTCAGATGCCTCCTCTCCCTCTTCTCCTTCCTCTCCCAATTCATGGGCTGGGGAGAAGCAACTAATGCCCCTAGTCTCCACTTCTCTCATCTCTCCCCTTCACACCCATTCTCCAACTGCCCTTGTGTTGACATTTTCCTCACCATCCCTAGGTCTGTATCCCCTTCTTGAAGTAGCAGGGGCAAAGGGCATTGTCCAAGTCCATGTCCCTGTCTCCTTTTCAGACTTGGCCCAAACAGAGCGCTGCCTAGGGTCTTACTTAACAGACCCTAAACACTTCTGAAAGGAACTCTGATACCTCACCCAAATCCACTCACTTACCTATCAGGATGTCTATGTTATCCTGGCCTCCACTACTACCCTGGAGGAGAAGGATCATATTTTGTCCTCTGCCTCAGCTTTCTCTGACTGATTTCATTTCCAGAATCCAGCTACAAACCCTCCAGGCCCTTAGGCTGTTCTTTCCTACCCCGCTGACTGGAGCTATCAATCAGAGTCCCCTGACTTGGCCAAAATGTCCCACTTCATTACTTGCCTCCTAGAAGGCATGAAAAAAGCAACCCTAAAGGCCATCAATTATGACCAACTCCAGGAAATAATATAGGAACCCTCTGAAAACCCGGCTTCTTTCGTGAACCACCTTATGGAAGCCATTCTCAAATTTACCAACTTGGGGAAGACCCCAACTTGGAAGAGGGCAAAATATATCTCCATACCTTATTTCATTACTCAATCAGCCCCAGATATCAGAAGGAAATTACAAAAACTAGAAGAGGGACCTAAAAGCCCTCAAAGGGACTTAATTCAAACTGCCTTCAGAGTCTTTAACAACAGAGGTGGAGGAAGACAAAAATTAAAAAGGGATCGGCAGAAGTACCTTATGTTAGCTGCCATCTTTAAGGGTCAGCCTATGCAAGGTCTAGGGAAAACTGGCCAGTCTAAGCCACCACCTTGTCCATGCTTCAGGTATAAGCAGACAGGCCAGTGGGCAAAGGAATGCCCTGAGCTGTGACCCCTGCTGGGTCTCTGCTCCTCCTGAAGACAAACGGGACCTTGAAAGGTCAACTGTCCACTGGTCTCTAACTGGGAGCCTGTAGATCACCTCGTCCAGAGTCCATTTAACAGGAGGCAGCTGATGACTTCAGCATCCCCAGTCTGTTGGGGCTTGCCATTGATGGCTGACTGTGCCCAGGCTTGGAGCTCCCGTTCCTCCAACAGTTGAACCCAGAGTAATTATGAGAGTGGTAGGTAAGCTGGTTTCCATTCTTATTGACTTTGGGGTGACCTACTCCCTCCTTATTGAACATGTGGGTGCTTTACACCCTTCTCCTACCCTCTATTGTTGGAGTTAAAGGGGTCCACACCAAAATTTTAGCCACTAAACCTTTAGCATGCATGATAGGACCTTTGAATGGTAATACCTAAATGCCCAGTTTCCCTCTTGGAATGAGATATTTTGGCCAAACTAGGGGCATCCCTGTCACTCAATCTGAATAAGGAGGCTAGGGCTATCTCCATCCTTCTCCTAATGCTTGCTAGTGAGATGTCCCCTGAGGACACTCCCCACTCCCCACTCTCTTCCTTCCATTATCAGCCTCCACATACTCTCACCTTTGGGGTAAAGTTTTATTTTCTATGTAGGTTGCAGAGGGTTTGTATAAGTCATAATTGGTCTGTGTAAGTTGAGGAAAGTGAATGGGAAGCAGAAAAAGAGAAGAATTAAGAAAGTGAAGGAATAAAGGAAAGAGACATATGCCACATTCATGTGTGGAATGGGAAAGAAGGACATTGTAAGTAGAAAAGAAATAAGAAGGAACATATCAAGAATTGGAAGTGGGTTAAATCTGAAGGAGTAACAGGTACTTAGAAAATTTATGAATGTTGCATAAAGTTGTAAAGATGAATATAGAAGGTTTGTGAAAGATATATAGAAGGTTTATTGAAAGTGTATGAAGGTTTTGAAAATAAATTATATGGTTTTAGTAATGGAAGGTATAATGCATGGAAATGCAATTTTGAAGGAAAAGGATTTTCTCTCACATGGTGTGTTTCTCTCCCTACCTGATCCCTCCAGAATTTGGCATTCTGAAGAAGTAAGTAATGACATAAGTTTTCTTGGCATAAAATTAATAAGATCAGTTATTTAGCTAATCAATACTTCAGAAATCTCTCAGCTTTTCAATTATAGGCACTCAATACAGGAAAATCTTCAGTAGCTCTTTGGCTAGCCTACAGACCCAACCTTCAGGTTTGCCACTAACACACAGGTATCTTCTTTCTCTGCAGGCCGCACACCTATCTGTGCTTGCCCACCAATTGAATGGAGACCTGAACTCTACCCTTCCTGGCCTCTCTTCCTTACAGGTGATGCCACCTGACTCTGAAATTCCTACCCTCCTTTCCACTGCAATTAGGGTAAAGTGAGCCGGATATTAATTCCTATTAAACAAGTCATGATTCAAGCTAATCTTCCGCCTTCAGAGCCATACTCCTACCTCTAAAGACCCTCCTGGTACTCCTGGTGCTTATGCTTATAGTTGGACCTTGTTTAATCTGCTTGCTTGTTAGCTTCATCCGCAGGACCATCAAGGCCACCACCACTCAGAGGACACAATCCATTCTATAGTGTGACACACTGCCACTACCAGCCCATCCACCAGACTGAGAGGACCACTGTCTAAGCAACAATTGTCAAGCCTCATGACCCCCTTGTACAACGACCCCTTGTCAGCAGAAAGTAACCATAATGAGCAATGTATCCCTTTCCCCAGCACTCCTAAAGTCTTAGCCCCTTCCTTCCTTCCTCTTTCTTCCTTCCTCTTTCTTTCTTTCTTTCTTTCTTTCTTTCTTTCTTTCTTTCTTTCTTTCTTTCTTTCTTTCTTTCTTTCCTTCTTTCTTTCTTTCTTTCTTTCATAAATAAAAAGTTGGAAATGTAAGGTGAATTGTCTGCACAGGGTAGAAAGTCGCCACCGTCAGCTGGCAGGGTCATTGAACCCAGATGGTTGCAGTTGTAACAGTCCAGGATTTGCAGGCTTTGCGGCAGCCGGGCTTGAAATGGAAACAAAGGCCTGGCAGCCAAACCACAAAATTTGCATACCTCAGCTAGCCTATATCGACCAGAGAAGGTAGGGGTATAAACACTCCAACAGACTAGAGCCTGCAACTTGATTTCCGGTAGCTGTGACTCTGGGTGTCGGCAACTTCCCTCTCACCTCATTTTTCCCCCTTCTCGCTTCCTCTCCCCCTTGCTCCCTAATAAACCCTTCCTTTTCTGTTGCATGTTCTCCAAGGAGTCTCCTTGCGTGATTGGTATAGGAGAAGGAAAAAGTACTCCTTCGGAGTCAAGTGGGGGAAAGATACATCAGTTCTACACGAGGAAATCAATTTATTCAGCATGTATCTTAGATGTATACATAGTTCTAAAAGTGTTTCTAGATGGTTGAGGTCATTGTAAGAATTTTACAGGTGGGGGAAAAAACAAGACTGAGTATGGACAAATAACTTGCCCAAGGTCATATAGCTACTAAGTGGCAGGAAAGTGATGTCAACGTAGGCTGCTTGTCTGGCTCAAGTGTCTGTTCTACTACCTCTCAGGAAAAGAGTAGTGTAAGTGGTGGCCATTAAGCAGAGCTTGAATGATTTGGGCAGGTGGAAAACAGGCGACCGTTTCTAACAAAATCCGGAAAATATGTGTCAAGTCACGAGTTTTGTTTCTCCCTCCGTCCACCATCCGCATTAAATAGGGATTTCACATATGCACAAAATTAAAGGAGGAAAAGAAAGCTCACTTCCTGCGAGGGCGAACAGCACAACTTTCAAGGGAACACTAACTAGTTCCCAGGTGGATGAGATCTCGCGTTGCTCTCCAGGCGGAAGTGACGTTGGCCACTCTCGAGGCCTTTGGTGGATCGCCGGCACCCCATCTCTCGGAGCGGACAGCGTTTCCCGCGAGAGCTGACGGTGGTATTCGGGTCGCCCAGGGAAAACATGGCCTCTGCCTTGGAGCAGTTCGTGAACAGTGTCCGACAGCTCTCGGCGCAAGGTGAGGTCCTGGGCCGGCCCTGAGGGCCACGCAGACGCGCCTGACTCCCCAGACGCTAGTACGATCGACTGGGGACACCCTGTTAGTGCTGAGCCAGGCTCCAGGGCTGGCCTCGCTTGCGGCGCTTGGGCCCGGGCGGGATCAGGCGCGCCTGGCGCGCCGGGCGCGGCTGAGTATGAGCGGCCTCTCGCGCTCGCGGGCCCCGTGGCTCCTTACCGCCCGGCCGTGCGCTTAGCGCAGTCACCTCCCCTCCGGGACCCTACAACCTGGCCTTTTCGGAAGGGCGGGCCCCTCTGCCCTGGCCCCTTGCTTGACGTTTGGGGAGCGGTGACTTCCCGTCGGATGCCTTGGGCGAGCGGCCTTGGATCCAATGGGCTTCCCTCGCCCGCGGTCATTGGTGCCCTGGCTGGTTGTGCCCCGCAGCGACTCCTGGCAAGGCCGTGAATGGCGGGCGCTTGGCGAACCTTTCCTGGGTGCCTTGGCTCAGGGGCGCCCCTTGGCCAGCCCTCGGCTGTCGCCCGCACCCAGTTTAGTCCTGCGGAATTCACGTGAAGGAACTCTCACCCGAGAACTCCATTTCTAGGGGTAGGATTGTCACTATTATTACTTTGCCCTTAATTTTCATGCAGTTTGGTTCCTAGAGCTCTGGACCCAGAATTCAAGTCATTAGCTGCTAGCTTTGAAGTCTCCTTTATCCATCCTGCTTCTTCATCTGTAAAATAAAAATAAGTCCAGACTTCATAGACTTGCTAGGATTGAGTGAGAGAAAGCATGTGAAAGCACTGACAGGGCCTATGACATGGGTGCAATAAGTACAGTTACTGTACTTATTGTAAGTAACATTAACTGTAAAGTTCCAGGAATTGCAAGACCTTGGACAGGCCATTGTACATTTCTCCTCTGTCTCTGCCTCTCTGCTGTTCTGAGGCTTGGCTGAGCAAATGCGAAGACATAACATAGTGAAATACTGTTGTCTCATTTCCCCTATTTTTTGATAGAAACTAGGTTCACGGGTAAGGCCTCTGAATGAGTGAAGAGCCCATTTACTGATTCATTTGTGACACCAACACATAGTTTCTATTTTCTGGAATGTAGTGTGTGTAGAAGCTTAGGTTGAAATCTGGTTTCCGTCAGTCCATGCGCAAGCCACTTTATTTTCCTGGGGCCAGTTTTTCTCATTGACAAAACGACTAGTGTTGTTGAGCCTCGAGAGGGATGGCTTCCATGAAAGCTTTGTGGATGGGCTGTGTGCTAGACATGCTTTAGGAACAGCCTGCTAGGCAGAGATAAATACACTGGCACTGCCGCTCAGCTTCTGGGCCTCAGTACAGAGCGGAATGCAGGCTTAGTGTCTTTTCACTACCTCTGTTCAAACTTCAGACTGAAGGTCCATGCTTATATTCCCAATTAAGGGATTATTAATTTCTTGCTCTCCCTGATTAGAGGAAATTTCATTGGCCATGGCCCTGGCTAGGCAAATTTCGAGTGTGCCCTGTGACACTTAAACTTACTTTTGGCTCTCCCCTTGGCCCTGCCATAGTTAATCATTGTACTTAAGAGTAGTGGATTTTGGTAGAGGGGGGATTCATTTGGGAGATGCTGCGTATTTCATACCTACCAGTGAGATTTTTAATAAAATGATAATGAGTTGGCATTTCTCAGTTCAACTTGTATTATTTATTGTCTTGAAAAATAATATCGAAACTGATCATGGATTTTATTCTTGTTTTATAATGCAATAATAGTGGAATATTTCCTTTATTTTTGGTGAAAGTTATCAAATTTTAAAAGGATTACAGTATAGAAGTCATAGAAATTAAGTTATCAAGCTCCTAGCCACAGTCACTTGGATTTTAAGCATTATATTATTTAAATGGTTGTTAATAAGGAAAAAGCACCCAGCTATCAAATAGAAATAGTTGGTATGAGTAGCTTGAAGTGCAAAATGTAAAAGAGAATTCTTGAAAGAGGAAATTGAAGAGGTTGATGCCTAAGGGCTTATATATACACGCTCATCCCTACCAGAAACACAGCTACTGGGATATTAAAAGAGTACAGAGTGGGTCATGGTGTTTATTATTAAGAGTAACCTGTTAAAATTGGTAAGTCTACTTCAGAGGACCAATTCAGGCCTAATTAGAATCTATACTTCGGTTATTATACATTTTGGTGGGAGATTCTGCTTGTTGATTGGTTGGCAACTGGATAACTACTGTATTATGAAACTGAAGAAATGAGACACTCCCTCTGAGTTGATGTTGAATTGCCACATCCTAGGAGATGGAAAAAGGACACAGAAAGGACAGATAGCCAACCAAGTTAGCTATGAGAAGAGGATATAAATGAAGGTCCAAGGAAGACCAGGCAGACTGTTGAGCAAAGCCAACAGGTCAGCTCTTGAAGGATGTGGGGAAAACAATGAAGGGAGTTAAAGTCAGCATAGACAGCAGGTGTGCAGGCATAAAGGTGAGAGAATATGGAATGTTGATTGAATTTTGACCAAAGAGTAGGTGTGTGGAGGGAAGTAGCAGGAGATAAGGCTGGGGAGGCGAGGCATAGGGGGCAAAGCACTGGATTGACGTTTGGACTTTTTCATTTTTATTTGTATTATTTTTTATTTGAGAGAGAGAAGCATTGATTTGTTGTTTCACTTATGTGTGCATTCAATGGTTGCTTCTTGTGTGTGCCCTGGCCAGAGATTGAACAATCTTGGTGTATCAAGATAATGCCCTAACCAACCCAGCTACCTGGTGGGGCACATTTAGACTTCTTAAAGCCATTGGAGTAATTTAATTGAATTTTTCATTTTAGGATCACACAGGTGCCAGTGTTGAGTGTGGGTTGGAGGAAGGAGTGGACATTGGAAACGTGGATGAAGTTTAAAAGATAAGAAATGATAAGGATATGAATGAAAGTAGGGAGAGAGAAAGGAGCGGAGCTGAGAGATTTGGGAACTAAAATTAAATCATCTTTGGAGACATGGATACTGAGAGGGAGCTGAGAGTGGTAGTGATAGTGTGTGTACAGTTCAGGGTCGGGGGACAGAAAAGACAGTGGATGAAAAGCAGAAACTTGGCAGAGGCCACAGGGAGTTTTGAGACTGGACAGGGCCATTTCACTTCTGGCCCTTGGTCCTCAACTGAAATGAAGGAGGTAGAAAAAATCATCTTGAGGTACTTCTTATTCTGAGGTATGAGACCTGGTTATGCTTCCCTTAGTGTGGGTAGTGCCATGACTGAATGGCATACGTAGTATTATTCCTGTTTTCCAGGGCAAATGACTCAGCTTTGTGAACTGATCAACAAGAGTGGAGAACTCCTCGCAAAGAACCTTTCCCATCTGGACACTGTGCTTGGGGCTCTGGATGTACAAGAGCACTCCTTGGGCGTCCTTGCTGTTTTGTAAGGGACATCTTCTTTCATAGTTGTGTGCTTTCTAAAACTGAACACTTTCTGACAGTGTATTTTGGTCTAGACTGTAAGCCATGTAAACAATGGAGTTTTTTTGCATAACTAAAGTCATGTCATAGTTATGTTTTACTCATTCTAGCTAATTGTTGCTTAGCATGTTTTGTTCAGTTTTATCATTTTAAACTTATTTATATATTTATGCAAATTTTGAAATTTATTTTAAATGAATGGCCATTTCAATTGTGGGAATATAGTTTGTATTTATCTGAATACTTTTTATTTATATAGTCCATCAGATTGTCCACATTTTCTTTTTTTTTTTTTTTCTTTCTTTTTTTTTAAAGATTTTATTTCATTATTTTTAGAAAGAGGGGAAGGGAGACAGGCAGAGGGAGAGAGACATTAATGTATGGTTGCGTTTCACCTGCCTCCAGCCATAGACCTGACTGGAGACCTGGCTTGCAACCTGGTTATATGCCCTGGCTGGGGAATCGAACCTGCGACCTTTGGGTTCGCAGGCTGGCGCCTTAACACATTTTCTAACTTAAAAATTAAATAGGGAAACTGTGACTGGTATGGCTTGGTTGCATATCATCCACAAAGTGAAGGGTTGCCAGTTCAATTCCCGGTCAGTGCACATGCTTCAGTTGTGGGTTCTGTCCCCAGTCGGACATGTAAGAGGGTCAACCAATGGATGTTTCTCTCGCACATTGATGTTTCTTTCTTTCTCTTTCTCCCTTTCTTTCCCTCTCTCTAAAAACAAAAGATAAAATGGGGAAGAGTGACTTAGCAGGGCATGGTGGAATATAGGGAAATTACCAGTGCTCAAAAGCAATATTGCTTTGAATTTTCTCCAAACAAATTTAAGCTGTTTGAGACCAAATTAAATATACCTTATTTCAGTTGGGATTCCTTGTAACTCTGTGTACCTAACAGTAGAATTATTTTTCTCTTGATGTTTTAATATTAAAATTGGGATGTTATGGTTATCATGAAAGGTGCAATAATATAAATTAACTGAGAAGACCTAAGAGTGAGGGTCCTGCTTTACTTGAGCTGGGATTCCTGAGACAAAGATAGTGGTCATAGAGTGTAGAGAAAAAACTTTATTGTCAGAATGAAAGGATTTAGAGCTTTGCTCTGCAACAGAGTAGACACTAGCCATATATGGCTATTAAAATGTAAATTACTTTTTTTTTAAGATTTCACTTACTATTTTTAGAGAGAGGGGAAGGAAGAGAGGGAGAAAGATACCAATGTATGGTATCTTGGCTGGAGACCTGGCTTGCAACCTGGTTATGTACCCTGACTGGGGAATCAAACTAGCAACCTTTGGGTTCACAGGCCACCGCCTTATCCACTGTGCCACCAGCCAGGGCTAAATTAGTTTTAAAAAGTTAAGGATTCAGTTCCTCAGTTGCACTAGCTACATTTCAAGTACTTAGTAGCTACTGTGCTAGGACATTTACAGAATATTTCTGTCATTGCAGAAAGTTCTATTAAATGGTATAGGCTTGGCCCTGGCTGGTGGCACAGTGGATAAGGTGCCAGCCTGCAAAACCCAAAGGTTGCAGGTTTGATTCCCATCCAGGGCAACATAACTAGATTACAAGCCAGGTCTCCAGCCAGGTCTGTAGCTGGAGGTAGGTGAAAGGCAACCATACACTGATGCTTCTCTCCCTCTCTTCCTCTCTCCCTTCCCATCTCTTTGAAAAATAATAAATTAAAAAAAAATTTTTTTTAATGTTGCAGGCTGGCAAAGATTTCTACTGCATGTATTTGCTGATTAAAAGAACAGATAATATGTATATTTTATACACATAAATTGACATGTACAGATAGGGTGGTCAGAAGTAGATTTACAATTGCGAGTACGTAAGATGCAGAGTTTGATCTTATGTATTATTTATTTATTATTAATCATTGTATTATTATTAACCTACTTTTGCCCACCCCTATACTTATCAAGTGAGATAGATATGTTATATGTGTAAGCATTTTGAAGCTAAATGGTGTTTTACCATTGTATATAAGTAAAAGAAGACCTAGTAGGAACTTTGAACTTTTTCTGAGTACCCTGGATTTTTCCATTATAAGGCATGGGGCTCTTAATTTCATTTATTTATACATATAAAATGGAAATCACAATGTCTTACTGGCTTATTGTAAAGCCCATATGAGATTGTGTCAGACACATTTGACGTTTGGAAAATGTAGTGACAGGTGTATGTGACATTAAGTTGAATAATATTATATAGCTGGAAGTACAGGTTAAAAGATGTAGGAGAAATTGTGATTTGGAAAAAACATTAATTTCATTTTCTTTTTTTAAAGATTTTATTCATTATTTTCAGAGAGAAGGGCAGGGAGGAAGGAAGAAAGGGAGAGAAGCTTCAATATGTGGTTGCCTTTCACCTGCCTCCAGCTAAAGACCCTGTTGAAGACCTGGCTTGCAACCTGGTTATGTGCCCTGGCTGGGAATTGAACCAGCGACCTTTGGGTTCTCAGGCTGACATCTATCCACTGAGCTACCAGCCATGGCCCATTTCTTTCTTTCTTTCTTTTTTAATTTTACCATTTTAATGTTTTGTTCGTTTCTTAAATTTTATTATTTTCAGAGATAGGGGAAGGGAGAGAGGCAGAGAGGGAAAGAGATGTTAATGTGTGGTTGCCTTTCACTTGCCTCCAGCTATGGACCTGGCTGAGACTTGACTTGCAACCTGGTTATGTTGCCCTGGCTGGGGATTGAACCAGTGACTTTTAGGTTTGCAGGCTAACGCCTTATCCACTGTGCCACCAGCAAGGGCCTCCATTTCATTTTTAAAAATTAGTTTCCATCGTTCATTTTTATTTTAAGAGCTTAAGCTTTACTTGTAAGCAATGCCTGAGTGATGGCAGCTTATATGATCCCTTCCCAGAAACCTATCTTTAACCCCTCTCAGAGTGTTTATGTGGGCAGTTGAAAGGCACCATCTGCCAAGTGACTCAGGAAGATCAGTAGAGTCCTCTTTCTTCTTGGCAACTCTGATTCTTCCTGTCCTGTCCATTAGAACATTTTTTCCTCCCAGGTGGACCACAGCATCGCCCAAGTCCTGGCCAGCAGGATTTTTAAGTTGAATAACTGCACCAGCCTCCTGCTAGAGTCCATAGCTCTGGTTCCTTGTCCCAGTCAGCCTATTGTCTTAAGAGCATAGGTAACAACTGTTTTTTTTTTTAAAGATTTTATTTCATTATTTTTAGAAAGAGGGGGAGGGAGAGAGGCAGAGAGGGAGAGAGACATCAATGTATGGTTGCCTTTCACCTGCCTCCAGCCACAGACCTGACTAGAGTCCTGGTTTGCAACCTGTTTATGTGCCCTGGCTGGGGAATCGAACCTGCAGGCCGGTGCCTTATCCACTGTGCTACCAGCCAGGGCAACAACTGGTTTTTAAATTGATTTAAATAGTCCTGACCACATTGGAGCTTAAAGTAGAAATTAAAAATTTTTTTTGCTTAAAAATTTATGTTCTGTTCCTTCACAAATATTAGAATGATCTGATATTTGGCCTTATTTAATGGAAAGCTGTTCTTTTTCTAAGCATATTTTTCTTAACTTTTTTTTGTATCTGGGTTGTATCTTGATTGTGGAAAAAAAAAAAACAGGCCAGAAGGATCCCCATAGACTGTTTCTTAATTTTTAAAAAAATATTTTATTTATTATTTTTAGAGAGAAGGTAAGGGAGAGAGTCAGAGAGGGAGAGAGACATCAATGTATGATTGTTTTTCACCTGTCTCCAGCTATGGACCTGGCTGGAGACCTGGCTTGTAACCTAGTTATGTGCCCTGGCTGGGAAATTGAACCAGCGACCTTTGGGTTCACAGGCCAGCACCTTACCCACTATGCCACCAGCCAGGGCCTGTTTCTTAATTTTGTAAAATATTGTGACTCATTTAATTCATAGAGCATGGACTTCTGGCCTCAGTTGCTTCTATGTTTTCACATAAAATATCAAGATAAATTGATTCTTTCTTTATTCCAGATTTGTGAAGTTTTCTATGCCCAGTGTTCCTGACTTCGAAACGTTATTCTCACAGGTTCAGCTTTTTATCAGTACTTGTAATGGAGAGCACATTCGATATGCAACAGACACTTGTAAGCTAAATCACATTTTATTTTCCACTGAATGTATTTTGCCTTTCTAGTCATTATATTTGAAATATTTTGTTATTATACCTAGTTGCTGGGCTTTGCCATCAGCTAACAAATGCCCTAATGGAAAGAAAACAGGTAAGCAATGATATTCAAGTATTTATAGTTCTGTTGTAAATACGTACCTTATACAATAAACTAATTTGTAAAGGTTCCAGGTTAGTACTAAGCATCCAACACTTAGATGAATGTGGTTGCTTCAAAGTCCTCACACATTTGCTGTAAGGACAGCTAGTCCCTCCTGCAGGTGAGGTCTCAGGTTTGGGAGAAGGCACGTCCCAGGGAGGCGGCTGCTGCTGCTGGTGGTTTCTGAAACTACCATTTTAGTGTCCTTTATGTTGTAATATGCTGGACTTTTGTTTGTAAAACTTTAAACTTTTAATTATGATACAACTTTAGCTTTATAAAAATAATATAAACAAATCCCATATACCCTTCACCCCACCCAGATTTTCCAGGTATTAATATTTTTATCACACTTGTTTATCCTTTTCTTTTTTTCCTACACTATTGGAAAGTAATTGTAGATGGGATGCCCATTACCCTAAATACTTCATACATATACAGAATTCAACATCAGGAGATGAGTGCTGATAAGATCCTTTGAACAAATCTACTGATCTTATTCAGATTTTGCTAGTTGTTTTGCTAATTTCTTAGGACAAAAATAAAGTTTAGTTCATGGGTCACACAACTTTTGTTTCCTTTAACCTGAAACAGTTCTTTAATCTTTTAATTTTTGTGATTTTAACATGTTATAATTTGGGTGTTTCTTTTTTATTTGAAATTGAACTTTAAGACTAGTGGTTTAAGGAGACTAACAAAAAGAACTGACTGGTATTTTGTAAGAATACTGAATAAATTGTGGTCTGAAAGAAATGATTTTAGAAAGTCAACAAATCTTTACTGAAATAACCATGTAAGTTTTTGAGCTATTTTATTTTATTTAGTTTTTAAATTCTATTGATTTTGCTATTTGCAGTTATTCCACTCTTCCCCCTTTGACCTCCTCCACACAGTACCTCCCACTCCCTCAGGCAAGCTCCCCACCAGTGTTCATGTCCATGGGTCATGTATATAAGTTCTTTGGCTACTCCCATTTCCTGTACTGTAGTTTACATCCAAGTTATTCAGCTATTGTGAGTTATATCTTCTATCCAGAAACTGATTGTACTTCACTTGAAAATGGTCCATCAATAGTAATTTATTATCAGGTAAGAGATGATGTTGGAAAGCATTTACAGATGATACCTAGACTAACTTAAGGGAAAATGCCAGCATCCTTAAACACTTAGTAAACACAAGTAAGTTTTCTAAGCATAGGATCTTCTCCATTGTAAATGATATGGAAAATTTTTGTTTGTTTAAATGTAAATATAATGAACTGCTGGGAAAGTAATATTGCTTTTTGAAAAAATTTATTTTTAGAGAAAGGGGAAGGGAGAGAGGCAGAGAGGGAGGGAGAGAGACATCAATGTATGGTTGCCTTTCACCTGCCTCTAGCCAAGGACCTGGCTTGCAACCTGGTTATGTGCCCTGACCAGGGAATCAAACCAGTGACCTTTGGATTCAAAGGCTGGCACCTTACCATTGAGCCACCAGCCAGGGCAGCTTTTTTTTTTTTAATTAAAAAATAATTTGTTTATTATTGCTCTATTACAATTTTTCATTTTCCCTCATTGCTCTCTCTTACCCCACCTTCCCAGCCACCTCTCCCACAGTCAGTCTCCACCTCATTGTCCATGGCCCTGGTCCTTCACACTAGTTCCTCAACTGAACCTGTCCCCCACTCTCCCTCTCCCCCCTAGTCACCATCATTCTGCTCCTTTTTTTTTTTTTTTTTCTGTGTCTCTTGTTCTGTTCTGTTCCTTTGTTTTGTTCATTAGTTCCTATATTGAGAACATATGGTATTTAACGTTTACTGCCTGGCTTATTTTAATAAGCATAATACTCTCCAGTTCCATCCATGCTATTGCAAATGATAGGAGTTCTCTCTTTCTTTCTGCTGCATAGAACTCCATTGTGTAAATGTACCAGTTTTGTAGTTGTTTTTTTTTTTTTTTTTTTTAAGATTTTGTTTATTTTTAGAGAGAGGGGAAGGGAAAGAGCAGAGAAGGAGAGAGACAGCAATGTATGGTTGCCTTTCACCTGCCTCCAGCTACAGACCTGGCTGGAGACCTGGCTTGCAACCTGATTATGTGCCTTGACTGGGGAGTCGAACCAGGGACCTTTGGGTTTGCAGGCTGGCAGCACCTTATCCGCTGAGCCACCATCTAGGGCTGTACCACAGTTTTTTGATCCATTTGTCCACTGAAGGCCACTGAGGTTGTTTCCAGAACTCTGCGATTTGTAAATAGCGCTACTATGAACATAGGGATGCACAGGTTCTTCTGAATTGGTGTTTTAGGATTCTTTGGGTATAATCCTAGCAGTGGAGTCACTGGGTCATATGGCAGCTCTATTTGTAGGTTTTTCTTTCCTATTATTATTTTATTTTAAAGATTTTATTCATTATTTTTAGAGAGGGGGGAGGGAGAGAGGCAGGGAGGGAGAGAGACATCAATGTACGGTTGCCTTTCACCTGCCTCCAGCCACAGCCCTGGCTGGAGACCTGGTTTGCAACCTGGTTATGTGTCCTGGCTGGGAATTGAACCAGTGACCTTTGGGTTCACAGGATGGTGCCTTATACACTGTGCCACCAGCAGGGGCTCTATTTTTAGTTTTTTGAGGAAATTCCATAGTGTTTTCCACAATGGCTGCACCAGTCTATATTCCCACCAGCAGTGCACCAGGGTTTTAGTTCTCCACATCCTCACCAGCACTTGTTTGTTGATTTGATGATGGCCATTCTAACAGGTGTGAGGTGGTATCTCATTGTGGTTTTTATTTGCATCTTTCTGATGGCTAGTGATGTTGAGCATTCTTTCATATGCCTGTGGGCCCTTCATATGTCTTCCTTGGAGAAATGTCTGTTCAGGTCCTTTGCCTCTTTTTTAATTGGGTTGTCTGACTCCCTGGTGTTGAGTCGTTACTAGTTCTTTATATATTTTGGAGATCAAACCCTTGTCAGGTATTAACAAATATGTTTTCCCATATGATTGGTTCCCTTTTCATTTTGTTGATGTTTTCTTTAGCTGAGCAGAAACTTTTCATTTTGATGTAGTCCATTTGTTTGTTTGTTCCTTTATTTCCCTTGCCTTGGAAGAGAGATCAGTGAAAATATTGCTGTGTGGAATGTCTGTAATTTTTTTGCCTCCATCTCACTCTAGGACTTTCATGGTGGCACCACTTATGTTTAAGTCTTTTATTCATCTTGAGTTTGTTCTGGTGTATGGTGTAAGTTATTAGGTTGAGCAATTTTTTTGTTAGGAGTCTATAGGGTTTTTAATGTACACTGTCTTGTCATTTGCTAATAAATCTTCCTCCTTTCTCATTTGGATGCCTTTGATTCTTTTTCTTGTATGATCGCTGTGGCAAGAACCTCCATATTATATTGAATAGAAGTGGAGGGGAAAGGCTTTCAGTTTTTGCCCATTGAATATGATGTTAGCTGCAGGTTTCTCGTTTATGGCCTTTATTATGTTGAAGCATGCTCCCTCTATTCCCATCTTGCTGAGCATTTTTATCATTTTTATCATAATGGTTGCTGTACTTTATCAAATGCTTTTTCAGCATCTATTGATATGATCTTACGGCTTTTCTCTTTCATTTTGTTTATATGGTGTATTACATTTATTGATTTGTACCATCCTTGCATCCCTGGGATGAATCCCACTTGATAATGTATGATCTTTTTAATGTATTGCCGGATCCGATTTGCCAGTATTTTGTTGAGAATTTTAGCATCTATGTTTATCAGAGATATTGGCCTGTAGTTTTCTTTCTTTGTTTTGTCTTGACCTGGGTTTTGGCCTCATAGAAAGATTTTGGTAGTCTTTCTTCTTCTCTGACTTTTTGGAATAGGTTTAGAAGAATAGGAGTTAGCTCTTCACTAAATGTTTGATAAAATTTGCCTGTGTAGCCATCTGGTCTGGGGCTCCTGTGTGCTGGGAATTTTTTTGATTACTGCTTCAATTTCACTAGTTGTTATTGGTCTATTCAGGCTCTCTGCTGCTGCTTCTTTTTTTATTTTTTAGAGAGATTACTTTCTTTTATGTATATTTTATTTCATTATTTTTAGAAAGGGGAAGGGAAAGAGGCAGAGAGGGAGAGAGGCATCAATGTACGGTTGTGTTTCACCTGCCTCTAGCCACAGACCTGACTGGAGACCTGGTTTGCAACCTAGTTATGTACCCTGGCTGGGTAATTGAACCTGCGACCTTTGGGTTCTCAGGCCAGCATCTGCTTCTTCTTGATTCAGTTTTGGTAGGTTTCCAGAAATACATTTCCAGAAATTTGTCTATTTCACCCAGGCTGTCAAATTTCTGGTCATATAATTGTATATAGTAATTCTTTACAATCCTTTGTATTTCTGTGGTATCAGTTGTGACTTCTCTTTCATTTCTTGTTTTGTTTATTTGGGTCTTCTCCTTTACTTGATGAATCTGTCTGGTTAAAAGGCTTGTCAATTTTGTTTATCTTTTCAAAGAACCAGCTCCTAGATTTATTGAGCCTTTAAATTGTACTTTTAGTCTCTATACTATGTCTTTTAATACTGCTCTGATCTTCATTATTTCCTTCCTTCTGTTTGCTCTGGGCTTTGCTTGTTGTTGCTCCTCTAGTTCTTGTAGCTTTATGGTTAGGTTGTTTGTATGAATTTCTTCTAACCTTTTTAGGTAGGCCTGTATTGCTATGAACTTTTCTCTGAGGACTGCCTTTGCTGTGTCCCATAGGTTATGGACTGTTGCATATTCATTTTCATTTGTTTCCAGAAACTTGTTGACTTCTTCTTCGATCTCGTTAACCCATTCATTACTTAATAGAATTATTCAGTCTCCATGAATTAGAATGTTTTTGGGTTTTTGCCTTGAGGTTG
The DNA here is from genome assembly GCA_004026585.1 of Noctilio leporinus. Lineage (NCBI taxonomy): Eukaryota > Metazoa > Chordata > Mammalia > Chiroptera > Noctilionidae > Noctilio > Noctilio leporinus. The sequence goes on from PVIW01006603.1 coordinate 36,222, forward strand.
GTTTCTAATTTCAAGCCAATGTGATCTGAGAAGATGCTTAGTATAATTTCAATTTTCTTGAATTTGTGGAGGCTTGTGTTGTGTCCTACCATGTGGTCTGTCTTTGAGAATGTTCCATGTGCACTTGAAAAGAAAGTGTATTTTGCTTCTCTGGGGTGAAAAGTTCTGTATATCAGTTAAATCCATTTCACCTAGAGTGTTGTTCAGTGCCACAATACCCTTGGTGTTTCTTTGCTTGGAAGATCTTAACATTGTTGACAGTGGGGTTTTAAAATTCCCTACTATTAGTGTGTTACTATTGATAACCTTTTCAAAGTCTTCCAAGATTTTCTTTATATATTTGGGTGCTCCTATGTTGGGTGCATATATGTTTATAAGGGTTATATCTTCTTGATGGATTGTTCCCTTAAGTATTTTGAAATGTCCATCTTTGCCTCTTTTTTTGGCCTTCATTGTAAAATCTTTTTTATCTGATATAAATATTGCTACCCCAGCCTTTTATTCATGTCCATTTGCTTGATATATATGTTTCCATCTCTTCACTTTCAGTCTGTGTTCTTTTGTCCTGAGGTGGGTCTCCTGTAGACAGCATATATGTGGATCATGTTTTCTTATCATTCAGCTACCTATATCTTTTGATTGGTGCATTTAATCTGTTTATACTTAAGGTTATTATTGACAGGTTCTTCCTTTTTTTTTTTTTTTTTTAAGAGAAAGGGGAAGGGAAGGGAAAGAGACAGAGAGGCAGAGAGACATCAATGTATGGTTGCCTTTCATCTTCCTCCAGCAATGGACCTGGCTGGAGACCTGGCTTGCAACCAGGTTATTATGCCCTGGCTGGGAATCAAACCAGTGACCATTGGGTTTGCAGGCTGGCACCTTATCCACTGTGCCACCAGCCATGGCTGACAGTTCTTCATTGACGTTTTCCCTCTTTGTTCCTATGTTCCTATCTCTCTATTTCTTTGTATTTTAAAAGCAGACCCTTTAGCATCTCTTGCAGTGCTGGTTTGGTGGAGATGTATTCTTTTGGCCTTCTTTTGTGTGGGAAACTCGTTATTGCACCTTCCATTTTGAATGAGAGCCTTGCTGGGTAGGCCTTTGTTTCCCATTATTTTGAGTATTCTTTGCCATTCCCTTCTGGCTTGTAGTGTTTTGGTTGAGAAATCATTTGATAACCTTATTGGAGCCCCTTTATATGTTATTAGCTATTTTTTGATGCTTTTAGGATTCTCTCCTTGTCTTTGAAATTTTCCATTTTAATTATGTGTCCTGGAGTGATCCTCTTGGGGTTCATCTTCATTGGGATCTTCTCTAATTCGCTGATCTGGTCCTTTGCTTTCTGTGACTTGCTTTGGATTCCTTCTGTTGTGTTCTTCAATTCAGGAATTGTATTCTTCATTTCCTCCTGGTTCTTTTCTATGCCCTCTTTATTTTTAAGATTTTTAAATTTATTATTTTTAGAGGGAGGTGTAGGGAGAAAGGCAGAGAAGGAGAGAGACATCAATGTATGGTTGCCTTTTACCTGCCTCCAGCCACAGACCTGACTGGAGACCAGGCTTATAACCCGGTCATGTGCCTTGGCTGGGGAATCGAACCAATAACCTTTGGGTTCGCAAGCTGGCACCTTCACTGTGCTACCAGTCAGGGGTCTATGTCCTTTTTAATGCTGATATAATTTTCAGTAAGTTCCTTGTAGTTGTCCTGGAGTTTTTGCAGTTTTCTTTGAGCTTGTTGAGCCCATTTAGCTTTCTTATAACCATTGCTTTGAATTCTATGTCTGATCATTGGCTTATTTCTATTTCATTTAGCAGCTTTTCTGAAGATTCCTCCTTTACTTTTGGTGATGGACTATTTCTTTTTCTTCCTATTTTGTGTATCTGTCATTGCTTGTTTTTGTTTCTGGCCTAATCTGCTATGACTCCCTGCCTTCGTGGAGTGCCCTTCTGTGGTAGGAGATTTATGGGATTCAGTTGTGCAGTCTCCTAGATTTCCTCAACCTGCTGCTCTTGGGATGCCCTTTGTGTCATTAATTGGGGCTGTCTGATTGTATTTTGGCTTTGGTTTATGTGTTGCTTCTTGATGAGTTTTTCTCTCCAGTTGGCTGATTGAGAGACACTCCTTCTACAATGTCTCATATACTGTTACTGAGCTGGTCCTAAAACAGAACTACCAGTCCAGGCAAAATAACCATACCCGCAAAGACATCTTAACTGTTAATCACGCTTTTGCCTAACTATATACCCATACTCTCAAAGATAACCCGCACCCTTAATCACACTCTGAGCTGCAAATGAGCCAGTTTTAATAAGAATGTAACTATAATTAGATTATTTAAGAGAAGAAAAACCACTGAGTTGACTGAAATTTAGTTTTTGAAAGATGCAAAGGAATAGCAGATAGTGGCGAGAAGTCGCAGGGGTATGCGAGAGCAGAAACAAACTTTACCTCTTATCTAGAGATGGGTGGGGGGAGAATCAGAATGTAGGGAAAAAGTGGGAGTGTACAGTATTAAGTCTAATCAGAAATATGCATATACATTTATACTTATATATATCTATATATAGATACTATGTGAGAGAACATACACATGTGAAAAAGCTACTATAAGGAAGTTGAATTAGAAAAAATAGTGAAAAAGAAAAGAATAAAAGAAATAAAATGGATCCCGTTGGTGAATAAGTTTCACCACAGCACTATCAACATCATATGAGTTATAATTATTATAGGCGCAGGGCAAAAAAGAGAGAAAGAGATTAAGAGATGTCAGGAGGAAGGTGAAATGATTTTGAGGTGGTATGGGGTGGGGTATTACTAAGAGTGAGATAGTAGGTCTGGTCTAGGACAGAGAAAGACTTCAGTCGGAAGTGAAAAAAAGAAATGTCTAGTAGAAGGTATAATTGAAGCAGAAGCGAGGGATGCTAAGCTTTGAGATTTAAGATACTCGACTACTGTAGATTGGCGTGGTGGTGCAGTTCTCTGCTTTCATGCTGCTGGCACCGCCAGTGGCGGATCTCTTTTTTTTCCCCCCACTGCTGGTTCTGGCAGCTGTGTTCTCTCTCTCTCTCTCTCTCAGCCAGGGAGCATGTCTCTCACGCAGTCCTTCTCCTGCAGGATCTCAGCTCTTCAATCCTCCTGAGTTTGCACTTATTGTCCACACCATATGCTGCTCAAATATCCAGTCAACAGGCAACCTGAAGCTATCTTTAGTCAGAGCTGCATCTCTGGGCAGAGCCACCCCTGAGGCTGTTTAAATGACCTTGGCCTGCTGACCCTCCCCGCTCAGGAACTGTTACCAACTCACTCCTAGGTTTCTGCAATCTCGGGTCCATACACCTAGGAATCCAGTCACTTACCTCTCTTAATTCTCTGTGTCTTATAAGGAGATAGAGTTCCTTATTCTATCCTCCAGTAGCTCTGGCACTTTAAAAACCCCTCAGCGCTGCCCACTACTCTGCCACCATCTTGATCCCCCTCTAATACTGCTTTTGATTATTTATCTTCATTGTGAAATAAGATTTACTTTTTTAATGAGGATTTTTTAAAAATCGATTTGAGAGGGCGCAAGAGAGAAACATTGATTTGTTGTTCCACTTGTTGATGCAGTCATTGATTGGTTTTTGTGTGTGCCCTGACTGACCAGGGATCAAACCTGCAACCTTGGCATATTGGGTCAGTACTCTAACCACTGACCTACTTGGTCAGGGCAAAAAGCTTTATGATTTGGAAAATGGTGCTGAATTACTCTAAATGTCATAAGAAAACATTTTCTGACTGAATTGGGACAGTCCTGAACCTCAACCTCATGTTGTTGTTTAAAGGAACCTATCAATTAGTGTTATTTTTTATTTGTAAGTGACAACATAAGATCCAATGTGCTGCCATCTTTGAGAACTTATCTGAAAGAGGTGTCATTTCTGACAGCCCCTGCGAGGCATTGGCATCCTTAAGCAAGCCATAGACAAGATGCAGATGAATACAAACCAGCTGACCTCAATACACTCCGACCTCTGCCAGGTAAGCAGCCAGAATTGTAGTCAGACTAAGTCAGAGGTGGAAGGTTGGATGTAGGTTTGCTCAACATCAGATTAGATAAATGAAAGCAATTTGGTGGAAACTAATGGGTTCTAGCAGTTGAAATATATTAGGTACATCTATTCTATAGCAAGGAAATTTTCAGCAGTTACTGGATACAAATGTATCCCGCCAGGTGAGTTGTGATATGAATAGAACAGTTATTGATGTTTAAGGAATCTTGAAATCTGAGAATAAACACATGTAACTTTTTATACCTTAATATGTTACTTATTTTATTGTACATGGTTCAAAATCAGGCAGGCAAAAGATGGATATCCGATGAATTCTCCCTGCTGCCCTACTTCACTGGCCACATCTCTTCAAAAGAAACCAGTGTCAGCGGTTTCTCATTTATCCTTCCAAAGATAGTTTATGGAGACACAAGCAAATGTGTCTATATTTTCTCTCTTTCATTATACAAATAGTAATAATCTGTATGAACTCTTATATAACTTGTTTTTTCTACTTAATTTATATCTTAAAGATTCCACATCAGTGCTTTATAGCTGCTAAATATTCCATAATATGGGTTTAACCATTTCCTATAGGGTAATTGGATTGTGTCCTTAAAGAGTAATGTATCTGGGTTATTTCAGGCATATGTTCTAATTTTAGTAAAGTTGTGCATTTTTCCTTTTTTTCTTTTTTATCTTTAAAAAACATTGGTCATCGAGGTGTACAATACATGAAGTGCTCTAATAATAAGTGTACAGCTCAGGGAGCTTGTACCTACCTATATTACCATCATCTGCATACAGAATATTGCCATGTGCTTGTGTGCCGTTTTTTTTTTTTTTTTTTTTTTGAGAGAGAGAAAACATCAATTTGTTGTTCCACTTCCACTTATTTTGCATTCATTGGTTGATTCTTATATGTGCCTTGACCCAGAATTGAACCTGCAACCTTAGTGTACTGGACAGCACTCTAAACCAGCTGAGCTAGCTAGCCAGGGCTGTGCTTGCTTTTTGAGCTGTACTATTCCCTACACTTGCCTAAAGGATTTAGAAATTGAAAAAGTATAATTAAAGAAAAAACTTCCATTTTTAATCATAGCATGCTGATCTTTTTCTAATCCTTTAGTTCAGCAAAAAGAAAAAAGACTCACGTGTTTGCACATCTGTAAAAAGAATGGGGGCTATGGGAGTTAAGTGTTAACTTACCTTGAATTCATCTATGGAGTACTTGCTCTCATGGCTGGTTAATCTTGTACAAAGAAATGTTATTTTATTTTAAATACTTAAGAAAACGGAATATTATATTGACTTGTAGATCATTTTAATCAATAAATGTAAAAATGTGAAACAAAATATTGTCTTGAGCTTTTTGGAATCAATGAATTTGCTCCTGCCAAAACTTGCCAAAATACAATTAAAATGACAATTTAATACAATTTTTTTTTTACAGCTTTGTTTGCTGGCAAAATGTTTTAAGCCTGCCCTTCCATATCTTGATGTGGACATGATGGATATTTGTAAAGAGAATGGAGCCTATGATGCAAAGCACTTTTTATGTTACTATTATTATGGAGGAATGATCTATACTGGGCTGAAGAACTTTGAAAGAGCACTCTACTTTTACGAACAGGTAATCTCATCTCTCTGAATACCCCTGAGATTGCTTTGCACTTGTGTGATCAAAGAAGTGCACAGTTAGAGAAGGTGGATTCTGGGTTTCAAGGTTTCAGGTGCAGGTCCTTTCAAAGCCTGTTTTTCCATGATCATGTAAAGGGTGGTAATCGGTCCCTTAAGTTGAAGGATAGTAGCAGTGGAAGGAAGAGCACTAAGGGTTGGGGTCTGATCTGCACTTTGCCACCTTTACCCTGTCTGATTGAGGTTAAGTTCTATACATTTCTTGACCTTTATTGGCGCCCTTGCATATAGATAAGAGATTAAACTAAGTTTTATTTTAATAAGTAAAACACTCTCATGGTTCAAATTCAAAAGCTATTAAGTAGTACACAGTGAACAGCCCCTCCCACCTGTATCTGTGTCTGTGTCTGTGTAATGGCCACTTGTCTATGTAATAAGACATATTACACAATTTGATGCAATATTCTAAAGGTTTACTTGGAGTCTGAAAATGAGATATACAGTACAAGGTGGGGCAAAAGTAGGTTTATTGTTGTGAGTTTACAAAACACTGAGTTGATTCTTCTATTAGTTATTAATTCTATTAATTTCACAGGCAACTATAAACCTATTTTTGCACCACCTATATTGGCCAGTACTAGTGTTTTAAGATAAATTTGTAAGAAATTAATTAGTTCTTATTTTAGTCATAACCTATATTAAAGTAATAAAGGATATTTTAAGCCTTCAAGTAGCTTATAATTTAGTTGAAATGCTAACACATAAATATACATGCGTATATCTGTGACTGATTGTTGCTTCAATGAGTGGGGTTGACAGTATACTAAGAGAACCTAGGGAAAGGTCACCAGAAGGTGCTGGTGTCATTAAAGGATGTGTCCAGTCAGGTAAAACCTTTGAGAGTACACAGTCAAGAATTTCAATTCTTCGAAAATGATAAACACACAGTTCATAGCCACTTAATGCTTTATCATTGTGCAGCCCAGTGTAATAACTGATCTGGAAATAACAAGGTGATGTGGGCATGAAAAAGGCAGGAAAATAAGCAACGTACTTAGAAAAATACTTCTATCAAAAATAGTTTAGATATTAAAAACATTTTTTATATTTATGGATGAAAGCCTTTTACCTGAAAATACTCTTAGTCACTGATTTTGCCATGACAACATTGTCTAGTATTAGTCTCCTTTATGCCACTGTGTTTTATGCATGCAGTTACAGATAGTATCAGTACCTTAATTTCAGAAGGTGATACATATTTTTTTACTGCTTCAAAAACATTCCAAAAGAAGGACATACTTACTGAAGAAACACCAGTGCAGCACTCACTGTATAAAGCAAAAGGTGAAAGCATCTTTATCTTCTCATATCACACAATCCAGTTAGTTTACTAGTTCTTGGTTGACAGAACTGTGAGCTGACTCTGGTATTTCACTGTGAAAGCAATGCAGCAGTGGCAGTTCCCATGTGCTGATGGAACTGTGTCTATAGAGTCATCTCCAGGAAGTGCCAGAGACACTCAGTGGTTTCAGTTTTGATATAAAATATTGGGCTGATTGGGTATGATTGTTTTTGGTTCATCTTAACCTTCATAAATCCAGGTGAAAGAAAGTGAAAAGGCAGACACAGAATGGGAAAAAAATATTTGCAGATCATATTTTTCATAAGGGACTTGCATCCAGAATATATAAAGACCTCTTACAACTCAACAGTAAGATAACTAAAATTTTAAAATGGGCAGTGGATTTGAGTAGCTATGTCTCTAGAGAATGTACAAATGGCCAATAAGCACATGAAAAGATACTCATCATCATTAGTCATCAAGGAAATGTAAATCAAAACATACCAGTTCACACTTACTAGGAGGGCTAAATTTTAACAAGCCAGCCAATAATATTAAGTGTTAGCTTGTGGAGAATTTGGAACACTTATAAATTGCCAGTGAGATTATAAAATAGTGCAGCCACTTTAAAAAGATTAAGGAGTTCCTCAAAATGTTAAACATAAAGAAAGCTACCATGTGACCCAGCAGTTCCACTCTTAGGAATATACTGTATACCCAAGAGAAGGGAAGACACAGATATTCATAGCATCCTTGCTCATAGTGACAATGGCTATGAGGCAACCCAAATGCCCATCAGCTAAAATACAAGAACAAATAAAATATGGTACATCCATACAACAGAATATTATCCACCATAAAATGGAACACGGTACCAATGCTACAACGTAGATGAACCTTCAAAATATGTTAGGTTAAATGGCCACATATTTATGATGCCATTTATATGAAATGTCCAGTATAGGCAAATAAAGTGATAGGGACATAAAGTAGGATAGTTACCTGGAGCTGAGGGGAAGAGAGGATGGGGAATGATTAGGAAATGGGTATGGGTTTCTTTTGTTGGGGAGGTGAAAATGTTCTGAAATTAGATAGTGGTGATAGTTGCATAATTTTGAACATACCAAGACCACTGAATTGTATACTTTAAAGGGAAAATTTGATGGAGTTATATCTCAGTAAAGATATTAAAAAACAGGACATTTAAATGTAAGTACTGTTTTTAAATTAAAGCAATACATATAGCTGATTGTTCTTTCCTGCTATGGTGTGCTAACTTCCTCTGAAACATTCTTCTCTTGCTCAGGCTATAACCACCCCTGCCATGGCGGTCAGTCATATCATGTTGGAATCTTATAAAAAGTATATTCTAGTTTCTTTGATATTACTTGGAAAAGTACAACAGCTACCAAAATATACATCTCAAATTGTGGGTAGATTCATTAAGGTGAGTTTTTAAAATAAAACCAATTATTTAACTCCATAAGAAGAATGTAATGATAAATAGTTCTATAATTTAATTCTGCAGTGACTTAGCTCTCCCAATAAGCAGCAGTTCTGGCAGAATTATTTGATTTCACTCAAATTCATATACCTTTGATCCCCTAATTGGGACAGAACATTTCTCAGCAATCTGTTTTCAGACTTTTGCTCTGGGTAATTATAACTTAGATATTTATACTCCAATAAGGGTTGGTTTTTTAAAGTATTATTACAATTTAGTGAAAATACTGAAAAAACAATGCAGGTTTTATTGAAGTCTCAATTTGCCCAAGTGTTAGAAAATCTTACTAGAGTTCCCATATGAAGATTACAGGTTCTGCTCATTGAACTTTGGTTTTCACTTTAAAAATATTTTGAAATACATGTTCATGGGGTTTTTTTGGTTTTGTTTTGTTTTAAAGATTTTACTTATTTCCAGAGAGAGGGGGAAGGGAGAGAGGGAGAGAGGCAGAGAGGGAGAGAAACATCAATGTATGGTTGCCTTTCACCTGCCTCCAGCTACGAACCTGGCTGGAGACCTGGCTTGCAACCTGGTTATGTTGCCCTGGCTGGGAATCGAACCAGCAACCTTTGGGTTCGCAGGCTGGCACCTTATCCACTGAGCCACCAGCCAGGTCAGCTATTCGTGGTTTAAAAAACATGGAACAGTTCAAAAGATTATGAGGCCATGCCCTGCTGATGGCTCAGTGGATAAGGTGCTGGCCTGCAAACCCAAAGGTTGCTGGTTCGATTCCCAGCCAGGGCACATAACCAGGTTGCAAGCCAGGTCTCCAGCCAGGTTCGTAGCTGGAGACAGGTGAAAGGCAACCATACATTGATGTTTCCCTCCCTTTCTTCCTCCCTCTCTGCTGTTCTCTCTCTAAAAATAATGAATAAACTCTTTAAAAAAAAGATTATGAGGTCACAATCATTTTAATAACAATTTTACCCTGTATAAAACTCAAGTTTTAGGGTATCAGTTTGAAAATCTTCCTGATGAGAATATTTTTTCAAATTTTTATACACACACACACACACACACATATATATATATATATATACACATATATATATATATATACACACATATTTGTTGATTCCAGAGAGGAGAGAGGGAGGGAGATAAAGATTGGTGTGAGAGAAACATCCATCTGTTGCTTCCCACATATGCCCCAATTGGGGATTAAACCTGTAACCTAGGTATGTGCCATGATCAGGAGTCGAACCCACAGCCTTCTGGTGCATGGGGTGACACTTCTAGCAACTGAGCCACACCAGCTGGGCTTCATGAGATTTCTCTGTTGTCTTGTTGGAGATAGCCACGTGTCCTTTACCTAAGAGCCCTATTGTGGTTTTCAGACCTCTAGGTTGCCTCATCACAAACCAGGGGGTGAGGGAGAAGGTGGTTAAGAGAGATCCCATGGAAGATTGAGAGGCAGGATAGGTTTAAGGTAGCTATTCTTGGATCATTTTGGAGAATCCCCATGGTTTCTTTAGGTAGCCCTGTTTCAAAAGGAATGGTTTTATAACTTGGCATAATTCAAATGCATTAGTAGTTTATTTATGATGATATCATTAATGGTGAAAGAACACAGACTTCAAGTAGAAATATAGATTTGAATCTAGTTTATACCTGTGCTCATGACTCACCATTCTTTTAGAACTCTGTCCCAATTTCTTAATATTTAAAATAAAGGATAATGTGTATACAATAAAATGTCCAGAGCAACTCAGACTCTTATTAGGCCTTCAGTCACCATTAGTTCTCTTGTTCCTGTCTTCTTTCTTATCAAAAGTAGCAGGTTGTCCCACTGTACCTGTGGAAGTACATGTATGTTTGTGAGTGTAAGACAGAGTTGAGAAATTCTGCCTTCTTCCCAATAGGAAAAAAGAATAAAAAGAGCCACTGCCAGGAAAAAGAAAAGATGTGCATCCTTTTACCAAACGCAGTGCACTTCTACCTGCTGTGCAATTATTTGCTCAGTACCACAAAGTTTTTTTTAACAGTAAATTACACCATAGTGAATTTCTGTCTTTGGTCTTAAAAACTAGGCATTTGTAGCCTGGGCTGGGTAGCTCAGTTGGTTGGAACATCATCCTGATATGTCAAGGTTGTGAGTTCGATTCCTATTCAGGGTATATACAAGAATAAATAAGTGAATTCATAAATAAGTGGAACAAGTTGATGTTTATCTCCTTATCTAAAAGAGCTTTTTAAAAAATCTTGGGTTTTTTTGGGTAAGTTATAATTTGTTAGGTAACAATAAAGGATATTGAATGTACTTGCTCAAAATACAGTACCATGTTTCCTTTTGCTTCCTATACAAATGTCACTACTCTAATGTTTAATTTGTTTTTTCCCATTGAACCTTTAGCCACTTAGCAATGCGTACCATGAGCTAGCACAAGTTTATTCAACTAATAATCCTTCAGAACTTCGAAACCTGGTGACTAAGCACAGTGAAACTTTCACTCGTGATAACAACATGGGACTGGTGAAACAATGCTTGTCCTCTCTTTATAAGAAGAATATTCAAAGGCTAACCAAGGTGAGGAAGTGCTGCCCTCAGGTATCATCTCCTAACTCCCCAGGTCCGTCCCTCTTCTCTTTTCCTTCTCAATGGTAAGGAAGCAGGTACAGAGAAGAAGTGTAGCAGGGTTTCTATGCTGAGTGCTCTGCAACAATTTGTTAGAGTTTCATTTGTACCTTTTGGCCTTTTCAGGACTAGAGCAGGGTATTTGAGAAGAAGAACAGGTGAAGAGGAAAACAGGTAAGAGAAAGGTAGCCTGAGGGAGGCAAAAAGTTCCAGGAGCAGGTGGGTGATGCACTTCACAGGGCAGGTGTCTGTGCCTGTGGCCAGCCTGGGAGCCTCAGGCTGTGCTCATATCTTCGTGCACAGAGTACTTCTCTGACACCCATTACTGTGAGGCTAGAGTTGAATGAGCAAAGTGCTGTTGAACTGTAGATGATAAGTCAATTATAAAATAACCTGATTGTTTTGGTTATAGAAAAGTATTAAAAAAATGAAATCCCATGTGGGCTAGAATGGCATATACTGCAAGTACTAGGAAAGTAAGAACAGAGTGAACAAATAGGATTGTTTTTTTTCTCTTGAGAAGTGGTCTGGTCAGGCAGCGGTCCACAGCTGGTGAGAACATGGGGAAGCTCTTCCCATGTATTCCCTAGGGACTGCGTCAGCAGCGGGATGGGGAGTGGGGTGCAGAGGAGCAAGAGTAAGCTTTGGTTGTTGCTGGATGGCCACTAGGCTCTGGATGCAGGGTGGGAAAAGGATAACAGACTTGACTGTATGAGGGTCTAGAAAAGCCCCTACATGAGGGCCTACATGACTAGGGGGCTAGTCATGTAGGCCCAGGACCATGCAAGGAGGAGAAGAAGGAAGGTGGTAACTGAACAAGAAAAGGACACTCCAGAGGACTCCAGAGAGAGTAACTGCAGCTTCCTGACTAATATAAGGAAATCAGGGCATTTGTGAAATGTTAATCTGTAAGAGGAATAAAGAAGAATGTGAAAAAGAAAGCAACTCAAGAAAGATTGATAACAAATGTAACCTATTAGCCAGAGGAAAACCAATCTGATCACAGGCAGGAATGGCTGAAGTCTACAACACTTAAGGTAGCAAGCGGCCTAATTCTCCCCACAAAATTTTCTGTCTGGTCCAGGTGCCAATAGAACCACTTAAGTAAACTGGCTCACCATCAAGAGCTAGCCTTCAAAAAGCACTCTATTTGTGACTAGTTCTTGAGGTATAAGTAAAAAAATCAAAATATTACCAAGTTTAAAATACGGTATCTCAGAAAATGTTAAGTTACAAAAAGGCAAATAAAAGTTAAATAAAGAATTAGAACTTAAGAAATTTAATAAGTAGGCATCACTGTAAAAACCACCCATTAATTTGTGAAGCAGTCAATCACAGTTCATTTAGGAATAAGTTTATAGTTTATACTTTGAGAAATCTAATCTGGTTTGTATTAGATAAATCCAGGATATGAGTTTGATCAGACAGACACAGGAGAGGCCTTGAGGTGGTCTGTCAAGGGCCAGGGCAGCAGCTCACTCTTGCCTGTACTGGCTCCTGGTTGACTGGGGCTCTGGGCTGAAGAGCACTGCTTGGGGGTGGAGGGGGCCTCCATGGCTGGTGGTCACTGAGGCAGGACAGGTCACTGAGGAGTGTATCTAGGGAATCTTTGATTCTCAGCATTATGTCCTTATGCCAGAATATTAGGAGAGGAAAAATCAAAGGATTTTCTAGCCATATACATCTGTCTCTCATTCAAAAGTCAGAAAATGAAAGCTTTTTTAGAAGTCTTATCAGGTGGACTATGTCAACATTGGTGATAGGAGCCCTATCCCATAGCAGGGCTGTCTGGAAGGCAGCCAGGGGGAGTCATCACATGCAGGTTAAATCTACACTATGTAAACATTTTGGTGGACATTTTTCAAGATTTTCTCTGTCCTCTGTATGCTTATGTAGAAACTCCAAATTAAATGTAAGTAGGGTCATGTTCTTCGTGCTATTCTGTATTCTGCTTCTTTCGTTCAATACGTCTTAACCTCTTTCCTGGGTAGCCTGTCTTAACCTGTTACAGTTACCTGTATCACTACATAGTAGCCCATTATATGGGTGGATCATAATTTATTCAACAGCCCTTTACTGATGGACATTTGGGTGGCAATTTCTGTTTTTTTTTTGTTTTTGTTTTTAAAATAAGAACAGTAACAGTTACATGTATTTAGAAATGTTCACTTTTGAATTATTTGAGTTAAACTACCTATATGTTTTTAAAAAATGTTGGGTGCTATTCTCCAAACTAAAGTATATATACAGGGTGTGTGTGATAAAGTGGCAAAATTTTAGTAAAATAAACAACATACCACAAAAGTGTTGTATTTTGAAATAAATTTATTCTTATATGTAAATACATAAACATAGTCATTATTTTTTTAATTGTTCAAAAAAGTCTCCATTTGCTGCAATAATAGACTGGATTCAACTTGAGAATCTTGAGCACGCTTTAATTAACTTTTCTTTGTCCATGGACATGTTTTCAGTCTTCACTTTAACCTTCTCTTTATTGAAATGAGGTTGTTTATTAACTTCTCTCTCACAAGTGCTGCATACATGATAATCTAAAGGATTTGCATCTAGTGAACTAGGTGGCCAGGCTTCCTTTGACCAGAATTCAGGAACATTGACACTGAGACATTCTTGCACCTTTTTGGCATTATGTGCTGGTGCACCATCTTGTTGGAAGATAAAATGACGTCCATTTATGACTTGCTTCATCCATGGTACAACTACTCTTAAAATGTCAAGGTAAACATCAGCAGTCACCTTCAAGCCTTGTGGAACAAAATGTGGGGTCATGATACCTCCTTCATTGCTGACAACACCTAACACCATCAATTCATTTTCATGACAATTAGACTTCATTAAGATTCTCACAGAGCCATCTGGTGTTTCTTCTGTGGACTATTTGGTCCTGCTGAGAATTTTTTTCATATGAGAAGAAAATCAGGGTTTTTTGTCTTTGGGACTTTTCAATGTTGTTGGCAGTTTCCTTGCTTTTTCAAAGCACCTTTCCTTTGTGTCATAAACTGGTCTCTTCTAAGAACATACGATCTGTATCTGATATCTTCAGCAATAATCTTGCTAACCGTTGCATCCAACATCTGCAATTCTCTTGCTATGGAGCGCATTGACTTTCCTGGATCTTCATTGATGATCACCTGGATTCTGTGTACAATATCTGGACTTGTGTGAGCCTTGTATACCTTATGTATTTTCCTTGTTGGTGTGGTGACATCAGGATCAGCATCATACACCTTCACACTGTATGTAAAGGGATGTTATTGAAGTCCACAATTTCCTTAGCAGTTTGCCTTGCAAGCAGTCCAGAAACTAGGGTTGCTGTAACATTGTATTTCTTTGACATGCAGTTGCTCTCAGAATTTAATACTTTATATCTGAAACAATGATATTAAATCATAACCTTAGAAACATAGTTTTTCAAAATTACTAAGCACATGAAATAAGGAGATGCAGAGTTAATGCCAGTTCATCGTATGTACTCTGTAGATTATTTTTGCTTATTAGCTTTTTAAGAATTTCAAGATCAGAGTTTTAATGTGTCTTGCTCTGAGAATACCATTATTATAAATATTGCTGGCTTTTCTTTTTTTAAAAAAGTTCTTTTGTTGTGTTTTTGAAAGAGACATTTTCATCATGCCCGTGAGCAGAATGGTGATAAATGCTGGTTTCCTTCTACCTATCCGTTTGTTTACATGTTTTAGCTTTGAATTTTGAAGAATTCATATTATATTTAATTGGTAATAGGTTTACAATACAAAATACAAAAAAAAAAGTGTTTTTTCATTTAGTTCATGTACCCCAGTGGACCATTTTCTTTACCCAGCAGCAGTCCAGTGTCGCCAGTTCCTTGGGTGCCCTTCTGGAGATTGTCTGTGCGCATCTAAGCGCATACTGTCTGTCTCTATCTGTCTTACACACATTTTTCTCTTTTTTTTACACAGATTGTAGCATGCACTGTTCTTCATTCTCTTTTATGTTTAATACCTTGGATTATTTTTCAGTTCATAAAAAGTTCTTACTTTTTAATGTTTTTACAACTATATAGTAGTCCTTAATATAGTGGTACTGTGTTGTAATTAACCAGTCCTCTGTGGATGAGAGCAATCTTTTGCTCTCGCTAACAGTGCTGCAATGAGTGACTTTGCATGCATGTCATTTCAGGCATGTAGGAAAGTATGTTTAGCATACCTTTTGGAAGTCATCACTCTAGAAAATTGATTAGTAAAACCACTGGGTTCATCAATTTCAGGTCATCTTCACAACAAAAAAATTATTTTGTACAGTAATGTAATGCCAGTTTTCAATAATTTAAAGAACTCCGTACACTTAATAAAATTTCATCTCAGTTGTTTCTACCTATGATTAATTCTACTTCTGAATTTTAGACTTTTTTAACGTTGTCGTTACAAGATATGGCAAGTCGTGTACAATTATCTGGACCACAGGAGGCAGAAAAATATGTCCTACATATGGTAAGTGTGTGTTCGTTTTTATAAAACTTATTAGTGGAGTTTTGTCTTTTTAAAAGTAACAAGTGTTCATTATGGAAAATATGAAAAAAGAGAAGGGAGGTGGAGAATATCCAAAGTCAATGCCTGTGGATATTTTGGGGTTTTTTCTTAAGATCTATGAGGTTGTCCAGTCATAGTAATCATATAACTTACATGTATCTTATTTGTGCTCATTGTTAGTTTTTGTAAATAGCATTTAAAACATTCAGGAAATATTTAATATACAAAGAGGCATAAAACAGTGCTGTTCAACATGCTGGTCTATGGAAAGTTCAGGAACTTGTGCCCACTTTGAAGTTCAGGGCTCTCCTTCTGTCTCAGACAAGAGTCCTATTTAGCTACACAGTGTGCTTCATGGTGGCACTGGCTGCAGTCTGACTCAAGCCCCTTCTGCACATGGAGGAGTGTGGACCTCAAGGTAGCCAGAGCAGGCTTCAGAAATCAGGTATAATAAGCATACCTGTGTATCGTTTCCCTACTCCTCAGATTTGGATAAGCCTCATTTAGTTGATTACAAGGTAACCCACCAAGCTGATAGATTGCGATCTTGTCTACCTGCTCACTTACGTATGTGGCTCTGATCTGATCCACCAAAACAAGCCTACATCCTCAGCTTAAGTCAGACAGATCTTATGTGCAGAAAATTGAATTCTATGATTTTCAGCTAGTAGTCTCCCATGTGATTTCAGATGCACTACCACATCAGCATTGGGAGTAATAAAATAATTTTCCATTGTGATAATGGAGTACTTTATTTCTATAGTTCATTTACAGATATTTTGAGGTTTTTTTCCTTCATCCTAACTTTAAAGCACACATATATCCCAAACAAACAAAGCTTGTCCAACCTATTCAACCTTGGAGTGTCTGCTCAGGGTACCTTGCTAACCCTGTAGGGATTATAGGGGATGCTACAGAGTCCCTGGGACTCATGCTTCAGTGGTGAGTGTGAAGAAACACAGGAGTAGTTCTGACACCAGCCAGGACACATGAGGGGTCAGAAGAGAGAGGGATGGATTTTAAACACTGCATGACCAACCCAGACAGAGCCTGGCAGGCTCTGGATCCATAGCGGGTGTCTTGCCTGCCAGGGAACATTGGCAATGTCTGAAGACATTTTTGATTGTCACAGCTTGGAGACACTACTTGAATCTAGTGGGTAGAGGCCAGGGATACTTTCAAATATCTTACAACATATAAAACAGCCCAGCTGTGGCTGATGTGGCTCAGTGGATTGAACACTGGCCTGTGAACCAAAAGTTTGCTGTGTCTCTTGCACATCAATGTTTGCACATCATTGTTTCTCTCCTTCTCTTCCCCCCGTCCCCCCCTCTAAAAAAATTAATAAAATCTTTTATTTAAAAACAAAACAAATAAGCCCACACAACAAAGAAGTATCTGGCCCAAAATGTCAATACTGCCAGCTTGAAATCTTTCCCTTGAGTGTAAGATCCATGAGAGCAGAATTTATTTTTCATTAAGACTATTATTAGGGTATTTTGAGGTTTAAAGCAAAATTGAGGGAAGGTACAGAGATTTTCCATTTACCCCTTGTCCCCACATATACATAGCTTCGCCTCATTATCATTCCTCACTAAAGTGGTACATTTGTGACAGTTGATGAATCCACATTGATGCATTATCACCACTCAAAGCCTATAGTTTACATTAAGACTCACTCTTGGGCATTCTGTGCATTTGGACAAGTGTATAGGAGTAGGCAAAAGTAGGTACTTTATAGTTGAAAGTGTGTGAAACAGCAGTTTATTTTTATATTATTGTTTAACCTGTATCTTTCCATACGAACAGCTGTAAACTTTACTTTTGCCAAACCTGTATAATGACATGTATACATGGTTATAGTCTCATACAATATTTTTACTGCCCTAAAAATCCTCTGTGCTCTCCCTATTCATACCATTTCTGGCAACCACTGATCTTTCTGTCTCCATAGTTTTGCTGTTTCCAGAATGTCATTTAGTTGGAATCATACATTATGTAGTCTTTTCAGATAAATTGCTTTTACTCAGTCATATATGCATTGAAGTTTCCTTAATGTCTTTATGGCTTGATAGCTCATTTCTTTTTATATCCGTTGCCTTGATATATCACAGTTTATCTGTTCACTTATTGAAACACATCTTGGTGGCTTTCAAAATATGGCAGCTTTGAATAAGGCTGCTATAAATATCCATGTGCAGATTTTTGTGTGGACGTAAGTTTTCAATTCACTTTAGTAAATACCAGGAAGTGTGATTGCTGGATCCTATGGCAAGAGCATCTACAAAGGTATCACCATACTCAAATCATGTAGGTTTTCTCCTATGTTATGCTTCAGGAATTCTGCAGTTGTGTATTGTACATGTAAGTCTGTGATCAATTTGAGGTAATTTTTGTGCAAAGTGTAAGGCCTATGGCTAGATTCATTTTCTGTTTGCAGATGTACAGTTGTTTCAACCCTATTTGCTGAAAAGCCAGTCTTTGCATCATTATTTTGCCTGTGCTTCTTTGTCAAAGATCCATTGACTCTATTTTTGTGGGTCTACTTCTAGACTCTCAATTCTTCCATTGATCTATTTGTCTTTTTTGGGGAGAGGAGGAGGCGAAACCACACTATCTTTTTTTTTTTTTCACATTTAATTTTATTGTTGTTGTATTACATCCATCCCCTTTTTACTCCCCTCTGTCCCCTTCCCCACCTACCCACTTCCCAGCCAAATTCAATCCCACTTGCTGTCTATGTCCATGGTTCTTCCATACTAGTTCCTTGACTAAACTGCTCCCCTTCTTTGGCTCCTCTTCCCCCATCCCCTCTGCCCACTGAAGGTCTATTCATTGTATTCATGTATCTGGCTCTATTTTGCTTATTTGTTTTGTTCATTATTGTCCTGTAATGGGTAAGATCATATGGTATTTGTCTTTCACTGACTGGCTTATTTCACTAAGCATAATACTTTCCAGTTCCATCCATGTTGTTGCAAAGGATAGCAGTTCTTTCTGCTGTGTAGTATTCCATTGTGTAAAAGTACCAAAGTTTTTTGATCCAATCATCCACTGATGGACACTTAGGCTGTTTCCAGCATTTGGCTATTGTAAATAGCACTGCTATGAACATAGGTTTGCATAGGTTCTTATGAATTGGTGTTTCAGGGTTCTTCGGGTGTAGTCTTAGTAGTGGAATTGTTGGATCAAAAGGCAGTTCCATTTTTAGTTTTTTAAGAAAACTCTATACTGTTTTCCACAGTGGCTGCACCAGCCTACATTCCCACTAGCAGTGCACCAGGGTTCCCTTTTCCCCACTTCTTCACCAGCACTTGTTGTTTGTTGATTTGCTGATGATTGCCATTCTGACAGGTGTGAGGTGGTATCTTATTGTGGAAACCACACTGTCTTCATTACTGTAGCTTTATAATTAAAGTCAGGTAAGCCTCCAAACTTTGTTATTCTCCTTTAATACTGTGTTGGGTTTTCTGTTTCTTTTTGTCTCTCCTCATAAACTTTAGAAACAGTTTGTCATTATCTATAAAATTACTTGCTGGGATTTTGACTGAGATTATGTTGAATCTATAGATCAAATTGGGGAGAATTGACATCTTGAGAATATTGAGTCTATCCATGAACATGATATACATATTGGGTTGGCCAAAAAGTTTTTCTTTTTTCCATAAAATAAGACATTTTCATTTTCACCAGTAACTGTTGATTTGTATATTTTGAGAATGTCAGCTATCTCCTGCTATTGGCTTCTAGTGGGTAGAGGTCAGGGGTGCTGCTAAACGTCTTCCAAAGCATAAGATAGCAATGAATTATTTGGCCAAAATGTCAACAGTACCAAGAAACTTTGCAAGCCACTTTTAACATGTTTAATCAGTCACAGCACCTTTTCCATACACTGTACAAATCTTTTATTTTTGGTGTTGCATTTCTGCCTTTCTTGAAATAATATAATGTAATATGCTGAAGATGTATATATTTTCTTCTATTTTCAATATTAAAATGGCTGTGCAAAAATTCACCATTTCTGATGTGATATTTTTTAAAAATATTTATTTTCAGAGAGTGGGGAGTGAAAGAGGGAGGGAGACAAACATTGATTGCCCTTCGCACACCCCTAACTGGGACCTGGCCTGCAACCCAGGCATGTGCCTTGACTAGGAATTGAACCAGTGACTCTTTGGTTTAGAAGCTGGTGCTTAATCTGCTCCACTGATTCACACATACCAGCCAGGGCTTGATAAGTTTTTTTTTTTTTTTTTTTTAATGCATGCTAATATGACCATTGTCACAATATAATCTAACAATTTTTTTTTTTTTTTAATTTGTTACTTTTAGAGAGAAGGGGCAGGGAGGGAGGAAGAAAGGGAGAGAAACATCAATGTATGGTTGCCTCTCATTTACCTCCAGCTGCAGAACTGGCTGGAGACCTGGCTTTGCAACCTGGTTATGTGTCCTGGCTGGGAATCGAAACAGTGACCTTTGGCAAGGTTCATGGTCCAGCGCCAAGTCACTGAGTCACCAGCCAGTGCCCACAACAGTTGTTCTGAACAAAATTAAAACTAAGTAGTACTAGAGCCATTGTACAGAAAAAACTTAAAACTTTGTGGCCAACCCAACATTTAGTTTGATTGTCTTTTTTTTTTTTTTTTTTTTAATATTTTATTTTTATTTACTTTTAGAGAGAGGGAGAGAAACACCAATGTGCAAGAGCAACATTGATTGGTTGCCTCTCACACACCCCCCAACTGGGGACCTGGCCTTCTGGTCAGGTAACCCACGCATGTGCTCTGACTGGGAACCGAACCAATGACCTTTCAGATAACAGGCTGGTAATCTATCCACTGAGCCATACCAGCCAGGGCAAATTCTTTGATTTTCTTCATCAGACCTTTGTACTTTTCTTCAGATGTTGTAGATATTTTGTTGGATTTATTGCTAAGTATTTCATTGAGGAAGAGTGGATGCTGATGTACATGGTATTGTTTTAACTTTCAAATTATATTTCTTCATGGCTGATAGGAAAGCAGTTGACTTTTGTAGATCAGCCTTGCCTCCTGCAGCCTTACTGTAATTGCTTATTAATTCCATGAGTATTTGGTGGTGGTGGTACTTGCAGATTCTCTGCGTAGAAATAACAGCTGTGAACAAAGACCGTTGTATTTTTTCTTTCACAATCCATATCCTTTTTATTGTCTTTTTCCTATCTTTTGCACGAGCTGTAGCATCTAGGATGGCATGGAAAAGGGGTGATGTGGAAAAGGGGTGATGTGGTGCCTCATTCCTGATCTATGGGGAAGCGTCATTTCTCACCACATGGTATTAACTCTAGGTTTTTCGTAGATATTCTTCATCTTGAAGAGTTGAAGAGGTTTCCCTATCTCCCTAGTTTACTAAGAGGGTTTATCATGAATGGATGTTGATTTGATCATGATCTTTCTATTTTTAGCCTGCTAACATGGTAAGTTACATTGATTGATTCTCAAATGACCAGCCTTGCACACCTGGAATAAAGCCCAGTTGGTTTTAGTGTATAATTATTTTTACATAGTGTTGGATTTGCTTGTATTTTGTTGAGTGTTTTTGTGCTTATGTTCATGAGAGGTCATGGTAGAGTTTTCTTGTGATGTCTTTATCTGGCTTTGGTGTGAGGGTGCTACTCGCTTCACCGCCTGAGGTGGGAAGTGCTCCCTCGGCTTTGGTTTCTGAGAGAGACTGGTGTAACTGCTCCCTTACTTGTTGGGTAGAATTCACCAGTGAACTTTTCTGGGAATTGTGCTCTTTGTTTTAGAAGGTTATTAATCATTGATTCAGGTTCTTTAATAGGCATAGGCCTATTCATTTTGCATGTTAGGCACTCTTACAGTAAACATTTTATTGAAGTGTAACCCACATAGAGAAAAGAACACCGAAGTATAAGCTAAGCATGTTTTCCCAAAGTGAACACACTTGTGCCACTGACACCTCGCTCATGAACCAAAGCATGACCAGAACCCCAGGAGCACCTCTTACAGCAGCATTTCCAGCCCTCCCCCTGATTAGGAAGGCTATTCTTCTCTTGACTGCTAGCATCCTGTCTTAGTTGTGTGTTTTTGAGCTTTATGTAAAATACAGAATGAAGCATATGGTATATATTTTCTTGAGATCTGACATTTTTGCTCAGCATTATGAGATTCACATACAATGTCATATGTAGTTTAGTTCACTCATTTTCAGGGTTCCGCTGTTTGAGTATGCCTTTCCATTGTAAACAGAAGGACATGGAGTTGTTTCTAGTTCTAGTTGTCACAGAAGGTTCTGCTGTGGTGAACCTGGGTTTGCATACATTTGGAGATACTTCATTTCCTTTATAAGGAAGCAGCTTTCTTTAATATGGATTGGCTGATGTATCATTAAATCACATCTCTCCCTTCCAAGACTAGAAAGAGTAGGCCAGTATAGGGAAGGGAGCTCAGTAACAGGTGGATTCATTCTCACCCTGGGGAGCAGTTCATTAGGAATACGGTTGCAACTTTTATTGGCTTCTCACTTTTTTTTTTTTAAGATTTTATTTATTATTTTTCAGAGAGAGGGGAAAGGAGAGAAGAAGAGAGGAAGAAAGGGAGAGAAGCATCAATGTATGGTTGCCTTTCACCTGCCTCCAGCTACAGACCTGGCTGGAGACCTGGCTTGCAACCTAGTTATGTTGCCCTGGCTGGGAATTGAACCAGCACCCTTTGGGTTCGCAGGTCGGGGCCTTATCCACTGTGCCACCAGCCAGGGCTTGGCTTCTCACTTTTAACTTCATGGACAGGATTTGGATCAAATAAATCCCCAGTCAGTGATGCAAATAGAGAACATAGACCTTGAAACTACCTTGGAATCAGCGTTGGCACAAAAGTTTTCTTGAAGGACCAGAAACTAATTTCTGCTGGGGTGAAACAAAAATGTGTTAGCAGTTTAGTTTTTAAAGTGCAAGGGTAATGTAAATTATATATAATGCAATTAATGTTTAAAGATGCCAAGGGAAACAAGACACATTGTATGGTTCCATTTATAGGAATGTTCAGAAGAGGCAAATCCACAGAGCAGAATGTAGATTGTGGCCATCAGGGGCTGAGGGGATGGTAGAATAGGGAGTAACTAACTGCTTCACAGGTGTGGGGTTTCCTTTTGGGATGATAAGTGGTGGTTGCACATTGCAGATGAACTGAATGCTACTAAATTGTTCACTTTAACATATTGACTGGCAGTTTTATACAAAAACTAATGGAACTGCAAACAGGAAGTTAACTCATGTAACAAACCACATCTGTTTGTTCATGAACACATTGTTGATCGGCCATTTTATAGCAAAAGCTAATGCAAGTGTAAGCACTAATTAACTCATTATCAATCAACAATATTTGGACTTGAAAACATGAGTGTTTTTGTGATTGGTCAACAATGTGTTAAAATGGTTAATTTACATTATGTGACTTTTTACCTCATATGTAAAAACTAAAGTACAAATTTAAAAATTAAGGGCATGGATTTTGTTTTGTTTTGTTTTCTCCTTTTTTAACATCAATGTATGGTTGCCTTTTACCTGCCTCCAGCTACAGACCTGGCTGGAGACCTAGCTTACAACTTGGTTGCGTGCCCTGACTGGGGAATCGAACCAGTGACCTTTGGGTTTGCAGGCCGGCGCCAATCCACTGAGCCAACAGCCAGGGCAAACTGGGCACGGGTTGTTATGAGTGTGTCAGTTTTGCACTCCATAGCATCTCTAATGGTGCCTGGACCATACTAGGTATTCATTCAATACCTGTTGGATAAAAAGTTGGTGTTTAAAAACACACATACAAATGGAAAAAAATTTATCTTTTTATGACTAAATAGTATTCCATTTATTCCATTTCATATGTGCACAAGTGGGATTTTCTTTATTTCTCTTTTTGATATTTAGTTACTAGTATATAGAAATGTAACATTAAAAAAAAAGTTTTTTATACCTTGCAAAAAAAAAAAAAAAAAACCACACATACAAATTTATGTATTAATTTATTGCTTTCTGTATTTTTCCTCTCATTATATTGAATCACTATGAATTCACCTATGTTCAGGTCTGAACTATTTCCCCGATTTTTGTTGTCGTTATTGTTGTTTGTTTTGTTATAGATAGAAGATGGTGAAATTTTTGCAAGTATTAACCAGAAGGATGGTATGGTCAGTTTCCATGATAACCCTGAAAAATATAATAACCCAGCCATGCTTCATAACATTGATCAGGAGGTAAATATGAGTGCCAGATTTTCATTTTTGTGATTGCTGTTTGAGATACTGTATTTGAAATACTATCCAGGGTAATTTTAGTTTTAAATACAGGTAGTTCTTAACTAGTTTCTAGGAACATCTCTATAATTAGTATAATTTCATCCATACCCAACTGTCATCTATAACGCAGAGTCTGTCTCATTTCTGTGGTGAAGTGTACTCAGAGTTCTAGTTTGGGATGTCAGGAAACACCTCTGTCAGGAGCTGGTGGAAAGAGGAAAGCCATCATGCGTATCCCAATTGGGCAGCCACCTCTGTGTCTTCTGAGGCCTTGCTGCTCTGAGAGTCACTCTGGGTTCTAGACATGAGTTGGGACTGTGTGGATGGTCTGTATTCCTTATCTCTAATTAGGAAAATGAACAAAATGTAGAAAAAATGCATAGCAGCATAGTCTATTCCTATAATCCCTTTTGTATTTTGGGGGAAAAACCCTGAAAACCAAAAGTTTTGGTAATTTATTTGATGGTAAATATCACCTGATATTATTAATAGTCATTTGGAGTGAATGTTTTTCAGTTTCACTGTAAATGATAATGTGTTTGATTATAGGGTGCTATCCTAGATTCTACTAGGATATTAGGTAGTACACAGTGCTTGTACTGTATTAACTTTCTGAATTTAAAAATTCTGCAAAACCAGTCTGGCTCCCTGAGTTTCAGATGAAGGGACTCACTAATCATCTTATCATGCCTGACACACAGATGCTGAAGTGCATTGAGCTGGATGAGCGGCTGAAGGCCATGGACCAGGAGATCACAGTGAACCCCCAGTTTGTGCAAAAGGTGATTGATTAGGGTTCCCCTCATTAACCAGGAGTGGGCTGGATAGAGAAGGAAGAGGTAGTACTCCCACATGAGGAATGTGAATTCAATTTCAGAGTAAATGCTTAGTTGCCTGGAGTTCTTGAAAATCTTTGTCACTAAGTTCACAGAGAGACTGACTGGCAAGAGCATTTTCAGCCAACGGACTAGGAACGTGCTTAGAAAATGCATAGGTGGCATCTGGAAGTGCTTCCCCTCCACTGTGCACAGGGCTGGTGCTATGCATAAACACAGGTGGCTGACCTTGGGGAGCCCAATTGTGCCTGTTTGAAGGGTGAATATAAACTTGTTACCTCTCTCTCTTCCTTTGCAGAGCATGGGGTCACAGGAAGACGATTCTGGAAACAAACCATCCAGTTACTCTTGAAACAAATAGGCATCCTGGTTAAGTGAGAGAGATGATCACCTTGGCCATTGGCAAGTGATTGGGGGCAGCCAGGGGGACCAAGCCTGTGTCACCTGGATGTTAGGAAACTGCTTTTGTATTGACTTCTTCAGCCCTGTGTCTGTTAAGAAAACTATTCTCTCTGCACAGGAAAAAAATACCAAACTTTAAAGTCTATTGTGGATTGATTTATCCTCAGAGTCATGTTGTTGCTGCATTAAACCTACTTTTTTGTTTTAAATTACTCAAACATTGATGTGTCGTCTTCTGTATCAATTTTTTCCTATCTGAAAAAAAAATTTTAATATTTTGAACAGAAATAGTTGTATTTTAAAAACTTCTGGAAGATTTGGATCTGAAGTTGATACCAATTGTGCTAGAAATAAAATAAAATAAAAACTAGGAACATCCATAAGGCAGAAGCTAATTTTTTAGAATTAGAATTAACGTATGTTTTAGTGGCAGTATGAATTGTGAATTGAAGAGATGCAATTCCACTCTTTCCCACCTTTGGTGTGTGCTGCACACCCTGACAGTCTAGAGAATGTCTTGCAGATGCCAGGCTGCCCCTCTGTCTTCTAGACATAGTGTCAATTCAGCTGCACAGCTGCATTTTGATTGTGTTCACGGTTCCCCTTCACTGAACTCTGATTGATGTGTCTGATGAGAATTTACTGATTTAGTTGGAATGCGGTGGAACCTTTGAAAAGTGTAGTCAGATTAAACTAGGATTTGGTCCTTAAAAAATGTTTCTCTCTTGCCCTGGCTGGTGTGGCTCAGTTGGAGCATTGTCGTGTCAACTGAAAGGTCACAGGTTCAATCCCCAGTCAGAGCACATGCCTGGGTTGCATGGTAGGTCTCCAGTTGGGGTGTGGGGGTATGTGCAGGAGCAATTAATTAATGTTTCTGTCTCACATCAATGTGTCTCTTCCTCTCTCTCTCCCCCTCCTTTCCTCTCTCTAAAATCAATAAGGTAAGGATAAAAAAAGTTTCTCTTACTAGTAACATTTACTCTTTTAAATATGTCAACTTGTATAGTTAATGACATTTCCATTATTTACAAAAAGAAACTCTGAATCCCCATGAGTCACATAAAAAGTTGTTCCTGATAGAGGCTTTGGGAGTCATGTGGTCTTTTGTGGTAACTGCTGCTTTGCTGCGGGGCAGTTGAAATAAAAATGACCAACTGTGTCAATGTTCTAGTAACACAGGAAATGTGGGCAGAGGGCCGGGTTTGGCCCTTCATCTAGACTTTTTAAGTTCTCCCGCTCATATTAGTACTGCCTGTGGGCTGTATCATTTCTACTTCCACTCCCACATACCTGTCCTTCAGAAAGAGGAAATACTTGATGGAAATTTTCCTTTTATCAATGTAGTAAGTTATAGACCGTTTTTGACAGATTGGACAACTGGTTGACTTGGATCTGAATTACAGTCACCTACAGTGTGTTTGAAACCTGCCACTCATGACTATTTAGAGTAACTATTGTGGGCTTCTAATGAAGTGGATACTTCATTTTTTCTCAAAACAGATTCATTAGACCACCACATTATGGGTAAACCCCACATAACATATAACAGGGTTTCGCTCCGACACGGCTCAAGAATTAAGAGATATCCCCCAACAACACAGAGTGTAATAAGTGCTTTTACGAGCAAAAAACATCTCCTTCGAAATTAGGGAAACCCCTAAACAACATGGAATGTAATAAGCTTTTAAGAACAAAATATATCTCATTTGAAATTAATGAAATCTATAAAGATCTCTCAGCTAAAAGCAAGCAATCTAAAATAACAGATTTTTTGCAAAAAGTACAGGATAGAAATCAAGATAATACTGAAGAAAGTTCAGAGGATGAAGATACCTTGTCAAAAAGAAAATTCGACCTTAAGCCTCAAAAGACCTTATCCAAGGTAGCAGCAAACACCAACCCAGCAAATCAACACCCCGCCAGAGCCATGGCTGCCAGAAAAGCACTGATTGAGGCAAAATGCCAAACTGTTCTCATTAGGAGCCAAAGACAAGGGGTATTCATGAGGGAGAGAAGGGGAATGTGACAGCAGAAGGACGACTTTTCTGTTGGTGCAGGTAAGCCAATGCTGGTGATGCTAATTCTAAAGAAGATTTCAATGTTCAGTCCAATGGCCATCAGTCCTGCAGTCCTAGTATCTGCTTTCTGGTTATCCTTGCAGACAGCATGCTGAGACACAATGTTGTTTAGGCCCCATCAAAGGTTATTCTGCCCTGTTTAAAGTTTGAGGCAACAGACATGCATGGCAGTCCTCCAGGATGGCTGTGCTACTAGTTCCATTTTATTTATTTCCAGAGGGAGGAAGGGGGAGAGAGAGAAACATAAATGTATGGTTGCCTTTTACCTGCCTCCAGCTACAGACCTGGCTAGAGACCTGGCTTGCAACCTGGTTATGTGCCCTGGCTGGGGAATAGAATCAGTGACCTTCGGGTTCACAGGCTGGCGCCTTACCCACTGTGCTACCAGCCAGGGAGCTAGTTCCATTTTAAACTGGCTCCGTTTATATCATTTTTTTATACTGTGAAAGATACCAACTAGCCTTAGAGAATAACGTATGTAATCTAATCAGGGTTAGGTACTTTCACTTTTCTAGCAAACAATTTGGCAGAAGGGAAAGTGAAGTCAGGTGTTTAGGTATGCTGAATTATTATTGGTATATATTTAGACCTACCTTGTCCAGGTCCCTCCTTTCAGGCTCAACTTGGCTGCTTGAGCACCTGTTTTCACTTTCATTTCATAGTTCTCATTTGTGGTTTGCTGATGGCCTTTGCACCTCCGGGTGTCCACTGTATTCTAATCCGCAGATGGCTCAGGCAGCAGCATGGGCCAGGCCTGCGCTAGGCCCTGGAGTGCTGTGCAGACTGTGCTGACATCCCATAGGCTGCAACTGTGTCATGTGGCCACCCCTGCATGAAAACTCTTAGGTGTCATTTGAGGCTTATAGTTAAAGATGATGTCAGAAACAGTGATTTCCTCTGAGGGCTCTCATTTCCCTGTGTCTCTCCAAGCTCCTTTCCTGGGGTTTATAAGTTCTAAGTTGATTGGGTTGCAACTTGAAATGGTAGTCAATCTGTAGAAGAAAATGTGTGCACTTGCAGAGGGCCCAGAGAAAATAAATGACGGGGTAAATCAGATATGGGACTTGTGAGTAGGAAAATGAGGTGCCTACCATTTTTAGGCAGTTGAATTATCTAATGATGGTGAACAAAGACAAAATCCTATCTGCCTCCTTTCCTAAAATCAAAAGTTGAGGCCAGGTACTTTGCTAACTGTGAAAGCACTTAATAAGCCTGGATTCAAAATGAACTGTTAAAGTTTATTATTAGACTAAAAGAAATCACTTGGTAATTTAAAAGCAGCAAGTATTACATTATAACATTACAGAAATCCTATTGGTAGACTTCTAATTAGGGGAGGGGGCCAATTTTTTAAGAGCTTTCTAAAATTGCTATGTTAAATAACACTAGTTTTTTTTTTTTTTTTTTTTAGGGAAAATATTGGACTACTAATAAATATTGTTTGCAACTGGATGGACACTTTTTATGCAGAGTTGTCTAATAAGCTAAAACTTGAGATTGACTTAGAGGGTGTACATGAGTTCCACCTTCCTAGACATTACCTGTGGGGAAATCCCCAAACCCACAGTATAAGTCCCCCCTGCTCCCGTGCCATAAATGAAATAAAACCGTCCCTCACAACAAGTGCAGGAGAAAGCTGACCAGTGGCTTGAAGCCTAAGGCCCCATTGGCTGTTCCCAAATTTCTTTTATTGAAAAGGGTAAACTTGAAACTTGTCAATCAATGCTAAACAATGCTAATTACAGGGATATGGAAAAAACAAGCAAAAGCATGGAGAGCTCACTCAAGTTAGGATGTGCATTCAAAATTTTAAACTTCTCTTGTTGATACAATGGATTAGGTGAGGTGAGAAAACAAGCTAGGCTTCATGGTGTCTAAAATATTTTCTCACGGCTTAATTCCAACCCTGGGGTCCAGGGCTATAACATGGAAACATGTATGCACCCAGCCTTCCCGGTTTCCCAGTGCGGTTTTACAGACTTAGCCTGGCCACCGTGGGACTCCAAATTTCAGTGTTTTCCCACGTGGACCCCAACAATTGCCCATTGTTTGCTGCCTTTCAGTGTGGGGCAGACCCCACACTCAAACACATCTGAAAACAGAACATTGTCTTGGTGGTTGGAAGAAAGGAAAGCCTAAGTTAATTGTTTTAATAACAAGGAGTCTACTGTAGTATTCTTAAAATAATGAGGTTTGATTTAAAATATTAGATCCAATTGCTTACAAATGAAACATAACTTTTTTTTTCCTGAAATTGCAAACTGATTCAGCAATGTGGTAATTTGACTCAAAAATAAAGCCAAACTATTTTATAGCTACATGAGACTGTGTGTTGGTAGGGGCATATCTAAAAACCTCTATGAGAAATTTCATGAAACTTGACTGTGACCAATGGTCTTGGCAATTGGGGTCCCTGAAGCACTCGTTGGTCTGTATGCACAGCTATCAGTGCCTATTCAATTATTGGCTTAGAAGTTGGAAGGCAGAAAAGCATCAAGAAACCTTTTTTGCTTTTTTTTAAAAAATTAAAAATTTTTTCAATTACAGATATCTAATTGTTAGTTTTAGATATATAACTGATTAGACATTTATATAACCTACAAAATGTCAACTGATATGTCTAATACCCATCTGAAACCATACAGTTGTAGGATGGGGCAAAATTAGGTTTCCAGTTGTTTGTATGGAAAGTAACACAATAATAATACATGAAAAACTTATGTGTACTCTCACCTATAAATCTACTTTTACCCTACCATGTATTGACTATATTTTCTACGCACCTTAGTCTCCTTTTCACCCATTCCCCCAACCCACCTTCCATTTGGCAACCATCAAAATGTTCTCTGCACTTATAACTTGTTTGTTCATTTATTATGTTTTTTAGAGTATGTATGGGGGGGGGCCCTCATAAAATGAAACTTATTTATAAGAAATTGTGTATTCTTACATAAACCTCAGTCACCTTCAAAGCCTTCCCATTTGATGCACTACACCTATCCAAACGTTTTTTTCCACTGCTCAAGACAGTTTTTGAACTTGTTGGTTTCGATGTCTTTTAGTGCTGCTGCTGTTTTTTATTTCACCTCTTCCACATTATCAAACAGTTTCCCTTTGAGGACATTTTTTATCGGAGGAAACAAAAGAGGGAGAGGGAGCCAGGGAGAGGGAGGAAAAAGGAAAGGGTAGGGGTCTGGTGAATTGGGAGGGTGGGGCAGGGGTGGGGGGTGTCAAGCTGTTTTTGGCCAAAAATTGCTTAACAGCAGTGTGGGTAGGTTGTGGCTAGTAAATCACCCATCAAGAAAGAAATGGGTACTTTGACAGAATCTTCCAAACAAAACTCACTGAAGTTGAATGCAGCCTCTCACAACGCCAGCTGATACACCGACACAGATGGGTTTCTAGAACACTCACCTAGTGGAGGAAGCCTGGAATACAAGGGGACCGCACTCGAGAAGACAATTGTTTTCTTGGCGTCCCCCCTGTATATGTAAAATCATATGGTATTTATCTTTCTCTTTTTTATCTTTATCTTTTCTTTATTCATTAGTGTGACATCGATTAATAAAATTGCACAGATTTTAGGTGTACAGTTCTATAATAACTACATCTGTATAGTGCAGTGTTCACCAACCGCAGTACTCGCACCATTTATTACCCCTTTATCCTCTCCTATAGCCCCCTACCCCACCTTCCTCTGGTGATCACTGTGCTGTTTGTGTCTATGAGGTTTACAGTTGTGAACAGTAAAACAGCGTTTAGTTTTGTATTACTATTTATTATTGCATTACTTTTTTTTTTACTACTTTTGCCTAGCCCTGTATTGCTGTGCTGTCCGATATGAAGGAGAATTAGATTGGTAAGAATTAAACCTATAAAAAAAAGCAGTCTACCCTCCTAATTTCACCCCTACGCCTTCATCTTTTATCACGCATGTAGAAGGCCGAAAAAAACTTACTTTTTTTCTTAACATTCTCTCTCCAGCATTAACACGGAAATTCAAAGAGAACGTGACCTCGACCATGAGAAGAAACACACACAAGCACCCATTTATGCTTTAGGCTGGCGGATGTTTTCTTTCCCAGTTCCTCAGGACAACCCCGCTCTGGACTTCCTGCCCGGCTGGGGCGACCCGGTTCGGAGGCTACAGGCCGGCGGCGCAGCTGGCCGCTTAGGGTTGCAACTGAAGCCCGGCCCCATTCCTGCGGGTCGGAGGACGAGTCTCAACTCTAAGGGCCATCATTAAGTCGTGCACAGACGGCTAGAAAATTAATTTTTAGGCAAACCGTTCATAGGCGCTGCGGTTTAAAAAAAATATTACTTAACAATTCATTAGTAGCATGTTTTATGAACTGGGCCGAACTGCTCTGGTGCATGAGCAAATGACGGAGAGAACCCAGTGACGCACGCACATGCGTGCTGCCGCACCGCCCCACCTTGAAGACTAAGGGGCCTTCCGCCTTGTTGGACGACCTGTCACATGACTACCGCCTCCCTGCAGCCTTTCCGCGCGTTCCACCGCAGAAGAGCTCAGCGGTCACTTAGCCAACGCCAAGGGCTTAAAAACCAACACTTAAACTACAGTGCCTTTTATGACGTTGAGACGTGCCGTGTCCTTCAGGAGTCCTCGGATAGGTATAGTTTCCTTCAAATAGCTTTAAAAACTTTTTTTTTTTTTTTTTTAATTTAAGCATTCTTCCCCCCTTCTAGAAATGGTTTTCCCCAATAGCCCCACCGGGATGGGTGGAACCATTTTGAGATTTTTGGTGGGGGGCTCGGAAGCGGGGTGGTGACATTAGACAGTGTGGGGCGACGTCCTCAGGTTCCCTGCCAGACTGGGAGGTGCTAGACCTGTGCGGTCTGCTCGGGTTGGTGGAACCTGACGGTTCTGCCTCGCCCAGCCGTCTGGGCTGCGCTCGGGCGCCTGCGCACCCCCGCGGGCTGGGCTCATGGAACGGCCCCACTTGATCAGGCGCCTCGCCTAGGCGCAGGGACTGCAAGCCGATCGAAAGAGTTCGCGGCGTAGAGGTAGCGTCAGGAGTGGGGACCTGCGCTTGCCGTGGGGCTGGGCACTTGGCCTACGAGCTCAAGAAAGAGTTCACGCCAGGCCGCGGCGGGAAGACGTGCTGTCAGGTGCGCAGTGGCCCCGAATGCCCGCCGGGTCCTTCCTCCACGCACCTGAGTTCGTCTCTGCCAGGAGGAGGGGAGGTGGGGTGGCTGGCCCTGCGAGGTCCGTGCGGGGCTGGGGCCGAGCGCAGCTTGGCTTCCCGTTAGTCTGGAAGCCGAGGAAGGGGCGAGGCAGGGGAATGCGCCCGCTCGCTAGCCGAGGAACTGTCGAGATTGGGACCACGGCCTTGGGTTAGTTTGGAGTTGGTGTGAAGTGGTTTGAGTGGTGATGGCGGAGGGGGGGGGGGGGGGACATGGAAACTCGAAAGCAACCTGGTGCAGCATGTAATCTCTGTGGAGGTCGGAGCACTGACCTCTTTTTCTGTAGATTGCCAAGTAAAAAAGGTGCCGGCAGCCAACACGAAATAGCGTCGGTGTGAATGAGTCAAAATTATACCTTTTTTTTTTTTTGTCAAATTGTCAAAAAGTAGATATTCGGGGTGCCGCGGAATGTTAACGAATTAGTGTACGTATATGTGCCACGAGATGAAAAGGATTGAAAATGGGGGCTTCAAAGAGATGAGAATCTTGGCCTGGCTCCACCCTGACAGCCTTGTTGATGTCCCCACCTCCCACTGGCTAGAGTTCTGGCTGGAGCTCTACCTGCATCCTTGTGGGCAAGTCGCTCTGGGTTAGGGGAGCGGCTGTGTCCTTCTTTTTGTCCCTGCCATGTTCTGAGGTCTGGATCAATGTTCTCTTGGAGGGTGGAAGACCCTTCTCTGCAGTTAGATGAGTGGGTGAGACACACCCTCATTTCTTTCACGTTCTGCCCAGGGATTGGCTTCTGGGGACTGAAGACTAGAGTGGCCCTGGGCTGCCCAGAGGCAGGCGGTGCTTCATGAAGGGACATGCTAGTTTTCTAG
This sequence comes from Noctilio leporinus, assembly GCA_004026585.1. NCBI lineage: Eukaryota > Metazoa > Chordata > Mammalia > Chiroptera > Noctilionidae > Noctilio > Noctilio leporinus. Next base: position 69,469 of record PVIW01006603.1, read on the forward strand.
CCCTTGGGCCCCTGGCACCGTTCATGATGGCCACTTAGCCAGAGGGCCTTTAGGTAACACCGGGTTATCAGTATCATCAAATAACTGAGTAATGGTACCATAGGGCAGTGCTTTGCCCCTCCAGTGGTATGCACCAAGAAGCTCGGTATCCAGAAATCCAGGTGAAATCATTTGAGGTGCTACAGCAGAGCCACTGTCTAGGGCTGACCAGGAAGCAATTCTTTGAGGGACTTTTCACTTTGCAGCAAGTGACCCAGTGAGGTGCCCTGTGGGACACTAGCTAAAGGAGCTGCATGGGGTTCTGAGGCTGACCTCTGGTATGTGCCAGGTGTTCATAATTGGTAGCATCTTCAGTTCTCTGTGGTCCTGAGAAGACGGTGGGGAGTGGGGATGACAGAGACCAGGTCCAGGACTCAGCACGCAGTGGGACGGTCAGCTCAGCCACTGGCAGGGGATGTGGACAAGTACCCAACCTCTTGGGCAGGGGATGGTTTCTGCCTCTTCCTTGGATTTTGGAAGGCTTGTTGGAAAGGAAGAACTGTTAGGTTTTTTCCTGCAAACATCTGGCAGAGATTGGAGTGGGGCAGTGAATGAAGAGCTGGCCTGCTCTCCAGAATCTAATCTCATGTGTAGTGGGTAACTCTTAGAGGTGGGGTTTGGCCTTCTTTTTTCAGCTTCTAGGTTGTGCATAGAAAGGTCAGGTAACGCATTTGATTTGGCATGGCCAGTAAGTGCTGGAGGCAGGCTTTTTTGTCTAACCCAGAAGGTCTGTATTACTGGAGCTAAGTGTTATTTAGGGTTCCTCGCTGCCTTCCTATGGCTACTAGTCTTCTAAGAGTAGGAAGGATGAGGACTATTTTTTAGTATTTTGTATTTTACAAAGATATTTAAATAAATTTATATTTCAAGATTCTTTGGAATACTGCTGTAGAAAGGTAATCTTCAGCCAAGGCTTTGCAGTGTTAGCTTGCTGTCAGCTAATGCTCAAAGGCAGCTACCTCTGAGCCATTCAGAGCCATTATTCTAATTGGAGGTTGTCTAATTGGAGGAGCTTCAACTGTTTCTCATGCCACAAGTCCATTGCTTTAGAATTAACACTGATTTTTTTCTCTGCCTACAAAACCTCAGGGCTTAACTGAGGTACGACTGCTATTTTCCTACCTCATTTGGAAACAGTCTGGAATGCTTTGTCTAGGAGGGACAGTGGACCTGTGATGCTGCTAAGTACTGGGTTGGCCAAAAAGTCTATTTTTTTCTGTAAAGTGAAAGACCCATTTTTAATTTTCACCAATAACTTTATTGATTTGGATATTTTGAGTATTTCCTGCTATTGACTTCCATGGGGTAGAGGCCAGGGGTGCTGCTAACATCTTCTAATGCATAAGACAGCCCCACAGCAAAGAATTATTTGGCCAAAATGTCAGTAGTACCAAGAAACTTCATAAGCCATTTTTGACATGCTTAATTGGTCACAGCACCTTCTCCATACACTGCACAAATCTTTTTGTGTGTTTCAGTTGTGTTTTTATTTTTATTGAAATAATAAAGTATAATACGCCAAAAATGTTGTGTATCTTCTTCCATCTCCAATATTAAAATAGTTTCACAACAATTCACCAGTTTTGATAAGGTTTTTTTAAATGCATGCCCATATGATAGCTGTCACAATACAGTCTAATGAAGTAGTTTTGAATTAAGTTAGAGACAACTAAGTGCTGCTAGGGCCATGGTATGGAAAACTGTTTTAAACTTTTCGGCCAGCCCAATATAAAGGTTCATACTGTGCTCTACATATGGCCTGAACCTTGGCCAGGAGTGAGGTTTCATGTAGATGTCTTGCTGGAGGAACCTTTATTTCTTTTCTGTGCCTCTCATAGGAAGATTCAGCCTCTTCCAGGGTTAACACCTCTGCCTTTAGCTTGGGTCCCTATACTTCTTTCTCCAAGGTTCTTAACTGCCATCAGTGATTGCCTCATCCCCTCTTCCACAATGGATTTTTTTTAAGTTCTCATTTATTTGTTTTTAGAGGGGAAGGGAGGGAGAGAGGGAGAGAAACACTGATTGGTTGCATCTTACACTCCCTGGTTGGGGAATTGAACCTTCAACCCAGGCATGTGCCTTGACCAGGAGTTGACCTGGCAACCCTTCACTTTTGTGGGGCCATGCCTGACCAGCTGATCTATACTATACTGGTCAGGGCCATGGTAGATGTTTTTAAAGATTATTTTTAGAGAGAGGAAGGGAGAGAGGGAGAGAGACATCAATAAATGGTTGCCTTTCACCTGCCTCCAGCTAGGGACCTGGCTGGAGACCTGGCTTACAACCTGGTTATTGTGCCCTGGCTGGGAATCAAACCAGTGACCTTTGGGTTCGCAGGCAGGCGCCTGATCCACTATGCCACCAGCCAGTGCCATGGTGGATTTTTAAACCATTATTTTCCTTGACTTCACTGTAATGACCCTTGTGGACCCTTTATTTGAACTCATTTTGTTTGGTGTCCCCCATGGTTGTGCTTGTGGGTATCCTCATTGTGCTCTTCACTTTGTTTGTTAATAGCCATCATCTCTGCAGGCAGCTTCCAAGTCACCTAACTCCTATTACGTGCATGCCTGCGAAAGGCACTGTTGTGAACAAGGCAAAACTTCCCGCTTGGGGAACGTTCATTCCAGAAAAGAAAGCAGGGAGAAGGTAGTGACAGAGTTGGTGGGGAGAGGTGAGCAGCTTTTCTTGGGGTGCTGACTGGGGCGCTGCTCACATGAGAAGAGGTTGAATAGTGAGGAGTGAGTCAGGTAAGGGTTGTGGGGTGAGTTGTGGACCAGCCTCTCTCATAGTCCAGCCTAGGCATGTGAATCAAGGCTTTGTAGCTTAATGTCCTCCTATCTCTTCAACTCTGTCTCCTTCCCTGCTGCCCATTCCCTCTGGGAGCACTGCATACCTGCCAGCCACCCCTCCTGTCCCTGTGTCTGGTTCCCAGGCCTGACTTGCTGTCAGATCAACTGACTTTCTCTTCAGTATCTGTTTTGGCAGTGGGGCTGAGGACTAATGCAATGGCAGCCCCGTCTGCTGATCATAGGGTAGCGGACTTAGTGGGCAGGCTAGAGGTGGGCTCTGAGCAGGGTCACTGGCAGGGACACACCTTGAGGAGCTGTGGAGCATGCTGTCCCCCAGGATGTGCTCCCCAGAAGACACCTCACTTCCATTATATGTGTTCACACTGATGCTTGGCCTTTCTTTAGGTTCAGTGTCCCAGGCAGGCACCTTTAGCTGGCCCAGCTGCGGCTGTGCCTGTGCATGCCTACCAGAAAACAAGGACAGAGGGTGTCTCACATTCCTTGGCCTTGTAATGGGGGAAGGGTTCCCAAAAAGGGAAGGTTCCTCATTTGTTTTGAGCAAGGCTGTCTAATAAAACTGATGGTGGGAGTGTTGCATGATCTGCACTATACCTTTAAAATGATGACATGAGCTACATAGAGCTAGTGCGCACTTGCAATTCAGCTAGTAAGACTGAGGAATGGGGCTTTTCAATTTAATTTAAACATGAGTTGCCACGTGTGCCTATGGCTACTCTGTGGGACAGTGTGGCACCGGAAGACACTACGTCTGCACCCATGTCTCCTGCGCTTCCTCCCTCACCGGGAACGAGCTGCCCAGCTGGCTCTTAGAGGGTGTGCTGGGCCCCGGCCAGGACTTGGCTTCTCCTGCAATTCCTGCTTTACTCAGTCTCTTATGTAAACCTGGAGTTTGCCTCACTGCCTACCATTATCTGTCACCCATACAGCTCTTCCTCCCCTTCACATCTCAGCTTTGGGGGTGGGGGGGAGCCAGGCTTCCCCAAGTGCTCCTGTCCCCCCAAGACTGACTACCCTGCTCACTTCTACCTGAGTGTCCCACTTTCTGTCCTTATCTGAACTTGGATGCTTAACAGGCATAGACCCTTGGACGACTCCTCACTTGCTCCTCCAGACTTCTGCATTCCCTTCTCACGGTCCAGAGAGCATTGTTCCTTTCTTTATGCTCCACAGCCCACCCACGAGTAGAGTAGCTGACTCTGCTCGGGAATATGGTCAGTCAGACTGTTTTGACCATGTCTCTGCTCACCCTGGCCCAGGCCTCCACCTCTTTTCCGTGTCCTATTGGGGACACAGCAGCTGGTTGCCCTGTATCTGCCCTGGCTCCAGAAGTCTGTTTTCTGCACAGCAGCCAAAGTGATCCTTCTAAAGTAGGATTCAGATGTATCATGTTTCTTATGAGAACTCATCAAAGGCACTCTTAATTCCTGAAAGAAAAATTTGGGGTCTTGTCATGGCCTAGAAAGATCCCGAAAATCCCCTTCCTTCTAGGTTTCTGCTCCTATCCCCCCCAATTTTGCTGACACTTAGACCCCGAGCCATTTCCCCTCGGCCCTCCATGGTTGCCTCCCCTCAGTTCCCTCAATTCTTGCTTGAGGAGCCCTTCTGTCTGAAACTGCACCCTGTCTCCTCCGGTGATGTTCTGCCCAGGTCCCACTGTGCTCCATTCCTAATGCTTTTCTGACATGGCCTATGCCCCTGCCCTCCAAGAGGGTCAGCTTCCAAAACGCTACCCATTGTTCTGTATCTGCCTTAGAGCCTGCTCACTGTTCTAATTGAAGGGCTTTCTGTGTGATCATTGAATTATATGTTTCCTCCTCTGTTGATGTAATTCCTGGTCAGGGACCGTGTCTGTTTTGTTTTCCGTGCACCTAGTGCCATGTGGCGCAGAAGAGGGGCTCAGCCATGCTGCCTGGCTGAGGGACAGCAACCACCCAGTCTTGTGCTCTAGAGCTGTTGGCCATGTTGTGGTGTGAACACTCACAGGCCCGTGAGGGTATTGCCCCTGCTTCCACCTCCAATACAGGCCCTGCTGTCTCCGCAGCACCATGAATGCCATTGTCGCACTTTGTCACTTCTGTGAGCTCCATGGCCCCCGCACTCTCTTCTGCACTGAGGTGCTGCACGCCCCGCTTCCGAAAGGGGCAGGGGACGGCCCTGGCCCTGGTGAGCCTGCTGAGGAGGAGGAGGGCGGCATCCAGATGAGCAGTGGGCCCTGCACGCACAGCCCAGCCGCTGAAGGTGCCAGTGCCGAGTCCAGCAGCCCAGGACCCAAAAAGTCTGACATGTGTGAGGCAAGTGTTGGGTGCATTGTGCTCGCTTCTTTCTCTTCAGGGGCTCGTGCATGTGTTGTGTGTGGGACCTTCTGACAATGAACAGACAGGTACTGGGGTGCTAGGGATGGGACCTCAGAAGGTGTGGTCTTCAAGAGGGTGTATACAGGCCATCCTCCATGGAGTGACATTGCTTCTTTTTATGTCTCTTTAGCTCTTTCCCTTCTTCCAAGTTTTCACTTTTTCAGCCCACTTGGTGCCACCACACTGTTGCCACCACCATCACATTTGCCTTTCAGCCCTCCCCTGGAGACACTTGTGCCCACGCAGTGGCCCACCCTGGGCTCTGTTTCCTCTACCTGATGTTCTTGGGCATCTCCTTCTTGTGGGGTGCCGGGCATTCCTCTTTGTGCTGCTTCATCAGTGCTGAGGAAATGTGGTTGAAGTTCCCTCACCAGCCTCTTCCTCACATGAGGGACCTGGGCCCAAACCTGAAATCAGATGTAGTGTTGGTTCTTGTACACACCACATTGATTTCTATGGCCGCCTCCCAAGACCCCTGGTAAGTGGTTGTGTCAGGACCAAGGACAGATGCCAGCACAGAGCACTGCAGGAACCCTTGGGAAGCTGTGAGCCTCAGTTTGCCTTCTGTGTGATGCGGATTCTCACGATCTCCAAAGGCTGCGCTATGGATTAAATGAGATCACGTGTATGGAGCTTTTTGTAACCCTATACCCACACTCTAAGCCAACTGGACCTGTGAGACCCTGTGGAAACCTTTGTTTGTGGCCTTTGCATCCTGGGTCTCCTGTTCAGGAAACACTGAAACTCAGATAACTCTAGAAGCCAGTTATTTGAAAAAATGGACTGAGATTTGCATAATTTAGAAAATGTGTTGCCTGCTTCCTGACTAACTTGTTTTCTTCTCTTTGTCCTGGGCAGGGCTGCCAGTCACTTGCTTCAGGGCACCCTGGGTATATTAGCCATGACAAAGAGACTTCAATTAAGTATGTTAGTCACCAGCACCCCAGCCACCCCCAGCTCTTCAGCATCGTCCGCCAGGCCTGTGTGCGGAGCCTGAGCTGTGAGGTAAGCACCCATGATGTGGGAAAGGTGGCGTCTTCTCAGGCCTTCTGCACGCCCAGGTCACCAAGCAAGTGTGGCGTCAGGTGTGGCTTCGGCTCGCCCTGTTGAATGGGGCTGGGTAGGTCTGCAGGTGCCAGAGCAGGCAGCCTCTGTCCTCCAGAACTCCAGATATATTGCACTGCACTCAAGTATTCTGAATGGCTACTAGCTTATTTTAAACACTAAACTTCTGTTATTGTTGATTCTTCATGGACTTATTCTGAGATATGAAATATCACCGTTTTTATTTTCTCAGTCACCATATGCTCTCATATCCTATGGAAGAGGGACTCCATTTGTTTCTAAACCACATGGCTAAATCTGAGTCTTAGTTTCTACCTTTTTTAAACATTTTATTATTGTTGTAATACAGTTGTTTCATTTTTCCCCCATTGCTCTTCCCTGCCCCACCCTCTCCCACAGTTAATCCCCACCTCATTGTCTGTATCTGTGGGTCTTTCACATTAGCTCCTCCACTAAACCCTTACCCTACTTTCTTCCCCCTGCCCCCTAGTCACTGTCATTCTGCTCCTTTTTAAAAATATGGAACGCTAAATGAATTTGCATGTCATCACTTCACAGGGGCCATGCTAATCTTCTCTGTATCATTCCAATTTTGGTATATGTGCTGCCAAAGTGAACAGAGTTTCTATGTTTTTTAATCTATGTCACAAAGAATTCATAATCCAATTACTTGCTTTCACAACAGCCACTTGGCCAGATACACTGAGCTCCCTCACTCTTGGGTCCCACTGACTGTTGCTGGGTGTGTACCTTCAGCTGTTACTCTCTCGATGTCCTGCTGCTAATCTGCTAACAGCAGACGGTCATGTCTGACAGAATTGTATGTCACGTGGAGGTGACTGTCCTGAGGGAGCCTTGAATTCTCATTGTCCATAAAGTGAGAGGTTTTATTACATAATTCTCCAGTGGCTGTTCCGACCTGCCAGCATATCCAGTATATTTCAGGTGAATATAACGTTGCCAAACTTGAGTCAGAATAGATTTATTATTTGTATAGGAGTCGCTGTGGCTCAAGGTAGAAAAAAGGAATGAATCTACTTTAATGGTCCTTGCATTCCATGATAACAAATGTTATCTTTAAAAAGTTTGACCCCAGGAGTGATGAAAGCAAAATTTTCTTCTCTCATCCCCACCATTCTCACTCTCCCTGTAATTAATGGGGGTTAATAAGTGTAGAAAGGAACCTCCGAGCAGGAGAATTTGACAGGATGGTAAAGCAAGGAGGGGATAGTGTCCTGGAATGGCTGTGGTTCTATCCTAGGTGTGCCCTGGTCGTGAAGGCCCTATCTTCTTTGGGGACGAGCAGCATGGGTTCGTGTTCAGTCACACCTTCTTCATCAAAGACAGCCTGGCCAGGGGCTTCCAGCGCTGGTACAGCATCATCACCATCATGATGGACCGCATCTACCTCATCAACTCCTGGCCTTTCCTGCTTGGGAAGATCCGAGGGATCATTGATGAGCTCCAGGGCAAGGCACTCAAGGTGACCCCTGCTAACAGGGCAGTGGGTGGCGGTGGGTGAAGCGGCTGTGTACCGAGCCGGGTGTGAGCAGGTCGTCCTGTGGTTGCTGCTCTCCCGACATTGTCTCCTGGCTTTGGAGTTGGGGTTGTGGCCAAAAGCCTGGCAGTCAGCCAGCCTGTCCTGCTGCTTTACTGGCCTTTCTTGAGTCTTGCTCTGGTCTTGTTCAGCGTTTGCTACTTTGCCGCAGTTAGACAACCTGGTTTTATCCCTGCAGTATTCGCTTCTTCTGATCTCCATTCCAACAGCTTGTTCACTGATTGTGCTGCAGGCTTCCCACTCCTTCAGCTTTCACGTTGGGTCTCTCAGGACAGGCAGCCAGCCTTCTGGCAGGCTGGCCTTAGTGACCCAGCACACTTCTCACAAACAGCATGTGCTCTCAAACATCAGTTTCTTTATTGTTCATGTTGCTTGTCTATTGTGGGGACTTTGGGATCTGCTCAATGTAGGGTCCTGGCAGGTGGACTGGCAGCCATATTGCAGGTTGCTCATTTGCCTGCTAGGGAGAGTAGAGGGTGCAGGTCCCATGCCCCCCATCCCCAGGCTCTGAGTAGTGAGCACCTTTGTGTGCCTGAAACAGGGGGACTAGAAATACTTGGAGAACAGTAATGACCACCTTGAGCACATAGACTACCCCCATGTCTATCATGTGCCCAGTGAATCTGTTTTAGGAGAGATACAGGAGAACTTCTGAGCCAAGTTCCCCTTCTGAGAAGTCTAGTACAATGGGGAAGCAAACCATTTTCTCTGGAATCACGAACTGGTGGCGTTATCTGTATTCTGCGTCAGAATGGGGCCTTTTTCAGGAGTGGCCTTCATGAAGTTGGCTCTGGACAGGTTGGGCTGTGTGGCTGGTTTGGTGTTGTTTTGTTAAAGGGCCGCTCCTCCATGCATTTCAGGTATTTGAGGCAGAGCAGTTTGGATGCCCACAGCGTGCCCAGAGGATGAACACAGCATTCACACCATTCCTACACCAAAGGAATGGCAACGCTGCCCGCTCACTGACGTCCCTGACGAGCGACGACAACTTGTGGGCCTGTCTCCACACCTCATTTGCTTGGTAATGAGACTTTGGCTCTCTCAGCATCAGTTAGGGGTTAGGGTAAGAGCAGTTGCCTGGGGCTGTTTGGATTGTGTAAGAATCTAGGAGAATGGTCCTCAGTGCCTCCTTGGTGTCTGTTTATTCAGAGAGCCTTGAGCTGGGAACAGCTCTCCCTTGCAAAGTTGCGAGGTGTATGTACATAGAACTCATTTCCCAGTGATACTTTTAAAATGATATTCAGCATTCCAAGACCAGGGATCTCCTTCCTTTTTTTGTAAACAACAATAAGCATTTATCTCACACAACTTCTTTGGGTCAGGCATTGGAGAGGGCCCAGCTGGCCATTTGTGGCTCAGATTCTAAGGAGTTTTGGGTCAGCTAGGACTGCATCACCTGCAGGTTTGGCTCCCACATGGAGCCAGCAAATTGGCGCTGGCTATGGGCAGAGGCCTCAGCCCCTCATTGTGTGGACTTTCAAGCTGACTTCCCTCAGAGTGAATAACTGAAGAAAGAATGAAGAGGGATGTGCAGGGTCTCCTGACCCAGCCTCGACAGTCATACACTGTTATTTTCAGCATGTGCCATTGGTGAAAAGTGTGTTGGGTCCCTGAGGCCAGCCTCATCTGGAGGAAAGGGTGAGCCTCTGTCTTTTGAAGGGAGGAGTTCAATGAACTTGTGGACGTATTTGAAATGACCACAGTTTGTCCTCTGGCCATAAACTGTTTTTGTTCCTCTATTCAAAAAACTTCCCCAGACTCTTACTCCTCAGTGGTGGCAGCTGGAAGGCTAAGGTCCTGGTAGATGAGGTTCCTCAGGTTTGGTTCCTCAAGGGCAGCTCATCAGCACCTGTGAGCTAAAGAGGGTGTGTCTGTGTCCCATCCTACATGCATTCCTTCTGTCCTTTGAAAATTGCTTTTATTAGGGAACTTTTTAAACAGCCTGAAGTAGAATAAATAGTACAGTGAACTAGCACCCATATCATCCAGCTTTAGCAGTTACTGACATTCTGCTGCTTTTTTATTGGCCCCCTCACATTTTCCTAGAATTTTTTAAAAGCAAATGTTAATTGTATCATGTCAACCATAAAAGTATTCTCATATCCAACATAATGTGTCATCTAGCCCAATCCCAGGTCACTTTTTCAATTTTGCATCAGAATTGACTTTTGAATTGCAAGTTGTTCTAAACTTCTGAGTCTGGAATAGTTCTTCCCACAACCACTGATTTTTGTGTGCCTTTTGTTGGAAGACCTGGGTCATTTGTTTTGGTTTTGGTGATCATATTTTCTTTTTACACTATTTTCAATACACTGGTGATCGGGTCAAGAGGTTTGGCTGGCTTTAGGTTTAGTTTTTCTTTTGGCAAGAACACATTACAGCTTTGTTCTTCAGGCTCCTGAAAGCGTGTGGCAGCCGGCTGACTGAGAAGCTCCTGGAGGGCGCGCCCACTGAGGACACCTTGGTCCAGATGGAGAAGCTCGCAGGTGAGCTGGGAGGCACTGGGCTAGAAGCCAGTGCCAGCCTGTAGCCTCCATCACACAGCAGGCAGAGTTGACAAGGGGGCCTGGGAGGAAGAGCCCAGGAGGAGCAGCTGTGGAAAGCTTGCCCTTTAGGCTTGGTGTTTATATTGTGATTTCCTGTCTCATTTTCCTGGACAGTTCTGTGATAGTCTGTGACCCCGGCAGGGTGGGAAAATCTACCATTAGGGCTGTCAGGCTGTGCAGGGGATTGACTAAGTGAAGGTTTTCTTGTTCCTGTTTTATCATTAACCAAGATAATCCCCCTTATCTCAACAGTCTCTTACTCTTTGCTCCTTAACAGTAAAATATTTCACTTCTTTCAATAGCGCCCAAGGGTTTCCATCGAGGGCAGTGGTTCCCAAACCTCACCAATACCTGGGTAACCTACCCTGGCTTGCCATCAGATCTTTGGATCTGGGGTCCAGGGGCCTGTTTTAAGTAACTTCATAGGGAATTCTGGTCGGATCTTGCTGTGTTTTTCCTTAGGAGATGAACCAGTTTTTGGTGATTTAAGTCCACAGTCTCAACTGCATGGTTGAGTAAACCTAGCTTTTGGTGCATGTTGTGTGTAGTTTGTTACTAATAATGCTTCATGGGCTTCAGTTTGCAAATGCTTGACCTTTTTAATAAGTTGGAGATGTTTCCAGGTTACTCTTGTAGTCAAGTGACTTGCACAACTTGCATTCAGACATGCTTTTCTGAGAAAGGAAAAAGGAGTGGAGTTTCAGTGAGAGCAGAATGTGTTCAGAGAAGAGAAAACCTCATCACCATGCATGTTGGCCCTAGAGCAGTTGATTATTATAGGGAAGATGGTAAACATAGTCTGCTGGTGAGATTTATTTACAAGAAGAGCCAAGTATGTCAGGAGAAACACTTCAGCAGAGATGGAAATGCAGGGCTTATTGTCACCTGGTTTGTATTCTGGTCACAGAGGTTCCAGGCACAGACTTGAGAGTTGCACACACCTGGTTTCTGACCCAGCACTGCTCCCGTGCATTCCATGTGCAAGGCCATGGCCCCTTCCTTGTGGGTCACTGTTCGTGAGAGTGTCATGAAGGTTAATTGAAATAACAAATGTTCTTAGCCCTGGCTGGTAGCACAGTGGTTGGGGCACTGGGCTGCAAACCCAAAGGTCGCTGGTTCGATTCCCAGCCAGGGCACATAACCAGGTTGCAAGCCAGGTCTAGCCAGGTCTGTGGCTAGAGGCAGGAACATTGATGTTTCTCTCCCTCTCTGCCTCCCTCTCTTCCCCTCTCTCTAAAAATAATAAAATCTTTAAAAAAATAAAGAAATAAAAGGAAAGAAAAGAAATAACAAATGTTTCTTTATCTTTGAAGTGGGGAGAATAATATTGACCTTAGGACCATTAAAAAGATTAAATTAAATAATGTGTGGAAGCCCTTAGAACAGTGCCTGGCTAAGGAGGAGCTCTGTAAAGGCAAGCTGAGGCCCTTCCTACTATTAGTTCAAGTTTTCCCTCTTGACAACAAACAGCAGTCTTGCAGGTGTGTGCTTGACAATGCAGAGTGAGCCTCCAGCACACAGCAGATTGAACCCTCCCAGTCTACCCCAAGGCTTCAAGGGTAACAGTATAGACAACTGGCCAAAACCAACTCTGGTGGTTTAGCCATGAGGTGTCTTATGCTGAAGTGGCCACATAAGGAGACCATTGCATCCAGGAAATGAAGGAATCTAGTGGGCTGTATGTTTCATAACTGTCTTTGTTGTTCATTTTACAGATTTGGAAGAGGAATCAGAAAGCTGGGACAACTCTGAGGCTGATGAGGAAAGAGCCCCTGTCTTGCCAGAGGGTGCAGAAGGGCGGGAGCTGACCAAGTGCCCAACAGATTCTTCCTTGCTCTCAGACTGTGAAAACTGGCAGCCCCGAAAACTGTCTGTATTTAAGTCTCTTCGGCACATGAGACAGGTAGGTGCTGGACGAGGGGAGCCCTGATCAGAAACTAAGGAGAGAGCCCAGTCTTCAACTTGCAGCACACTTTATCCTTTGGGCCCATCATTTAGAAATCCATTAGGGGTTGGTTGGTTACGGATAACCAAGACCTTCTTCCAAAGGTCTCTGGTTTGATTCCCAGTCAGGGCATGTAAGCAGGTTGCAAGCCAGGTCTCCAGCAATGTCCATAGCTGGAGGCAGGTGAAAGGCAACCATATATTGATGTTTTTTCTGACTCTCTCCTTTCCCCTCTCTCTGGAAATAATAAATGAAATCTTTTTAAAAAGACAAAAAGAAAACCTTCTTGGTGGGAGGGTGAAGCCAACAGCGGGGAACTGCGGGGGTCTTAGCATTAGGACAGCATTAGGACTACCCTTTCATTTATGATGTAGGTATTATTTTTTTTCTTCAAAGGAAGGCCTGGATGGTTGGCTTCTCCTGCTCTGCTAATCTTGTCATTCTAGAATCTTCTAAAGGAACTGAATAGCTTTTTTTCTCCCCCATGCAGCCTAGATGCTTTGCAAATTTAAAATGATAGCTATTTTTACAAGAAATTGGAAACAATTTGAATGTCCAACGATAATAAATATGTTCAAACAGTGGGCTGTCATTAAACACAAAGAAATGCAGTGTGTTGTGTAGGGTGGTACTATATATTTATAGTCATGCACTGCTTAGCAGCGGGGATGTACCCTGAGAAATGTGTTGCCAGGTAATTTCATCATTGTGTGCTTACGCAGACCTAGATGGTGCAGTGCAGCCTGCTATACCTTTTTTTTTTTTTTTTTTTTTTTTTTTTTTTTTTTTTTTTTTTTTTTTTTTTTTTTTTTTTTTTTTTTTTTTTAATTTTATTGTTGTTGTATTATATCCATTCCCTTTTTGATCCCCTCTGTCCCCCTTCCCACCTACCCATTCCCCCCAAAGGCAGTCCCACCTGTTGTCCATGTCCATGGTTCTTCGTGCTATACTTTTATACAGCTGGTAGCACAGATTTATTTACACAAACACCTGAGAAATGCTGGTCCTTTACAATGGCTGTGATGTCATCAGGTGATAAGAATTTTTCAGCTCCATTGTAAGTATTGGGACTGCTGCCATGGTATACGTGGTCTGTCATTGATTAAAAAGTTGTTAGGCAAGTGTGACTATGTATGTGCATACCAGACACACAATCTCACAATAATATTGACCATGGTTATGTTTGGTTAGGCCACAGGAAGGGGTTGCTAGATTACAAGAGCATGTTGTCCCTTTTTATAATACTTTTTTGTATTTATTTTTACAATCAGCATGAATTTTATCAGAAGATAGTTATTTCTCTTCTAGAAAATTGAATTAGAACTGATTTAATGGTAGGTGCTCTGTGGGACTTCTGGATGAAAAAAAGGTCATCCATCAAAGTCATGTGTTTGGTGAAATCATTCTTGTTTTCTTAATGGAGTCTTAGGAGGACTCTTGAGGGGAGTAAAAAGGGGATGGATGTGGTACAACAACAATAAAATTAAATTTAAAAAAGTTGGAAGGACTCTTGAATTTCCCCGGAGGTGGGAGCACTTTGTGGCTCTTGGTGTTGGGAGAGGGTAGTATTGTACCTCCTTTTGTGTGTGTGGTCATGTTGATAAGTCATAGGACAATGACTGGAATCCTAAATGTCACTGTTGTGGAAGTGAGTGAAAGGCAGGCTGGCGAGAAGAGCTGATGTATTAAAGAAGGGTAAGCTCAGGGCAAAGAAGGCAATCATGGCTCTTGCATGACTCCTGACTTGAAAGCACATTGGCTGTCAAGGACTCTGGGGTAGGTTGGTCACTGCGACATGGCATTTCTGGGTGTGGTGCATGGGAGGGTTGTGTAGGAGAAGCCCTTGCTCCTCATGGTTCCTGACATCTCATGGTGCCTTCCCCTGACTTTCAAGTGGTACAGAAAGAAGGAAGGTGAATGTTGCAAAAAGCTAATACTTTTTCTGCTTCAAGGTTTTGAAAATAAAATTGGGAAAAGATCTTATAGGATGTGCAAGATCAGGTTTTTTAGAATCCAAGGGCTTCTACCAGCTTCCTTCTGACTTTGGGCTCATCACCGAGCCTTCATGAGGAGTGGCTTTCTCTCTCCTAACCTGCCATCTTTGACTGTGCAGGGAAAGTTACTAACACTCAGGTGACACCAGTGGGGCAGAAAGCACTGAACTCTGTCCCTCAGGTGCTGGGCGCCCAGTCTTTCCGCATGCTGGCCTGGCATGTCCTCATGGGGAACCAGGTCATCTGGAAGAGCAGAGACGCAGAGCTTGTCCTTTCAGCATTTGAAGTGCTTCGGGTAAGTGTCCTGTTTCTTGTGTGTTGTATGTATAGCAGGACCACATTTGTCTAGTGAGTTTTAAAACAACCTGACTTGTGGTGTAGCTGTTTGGGGGCATTGATAGCTCAGTACAAGATACATTCCAGAGCCTGAAGTCTGTGTGTTTCTCCACTATTAGAAATGACAGTCATTTATGGGTTTGAGTTTCAGTGGAAGGAGTCTGTACTGTCCTGATAGATTGATAACTAATTACCCTGTCCCTCTCCCCTCAACCTGTGAGTCTCTCAGAGCCATGGGAGTGGCTCACAGCTGTCAGAAGCAGGTCTGCATCAGCATCAACACAGAGCACTCTGCATGGGTCAGTGGGATGTGGGCACAGCCTGCTGTCCGTGTCCCAGGGGTGTGCCCGGTGCTAGGGCCTGAATTTGTCTCTGATGTGTTTAAGTCATCAGAAAGTATAGGGGTGCCTACTGCCTGCCTATAACTGTGAGGGCACCAAATGGATATGACAGTCTCTCAAAAAGCTTATAGCCCTGGCTGGTAGCACAGTGGATAAGGTGCCGGCCTGCAAACCCAAAGGTGGCAGGTTCGATTCCCCAGCCAGGGCACATAATAAGGTTGCAAACCAGATCTCCAGTCAGGTCTGTGGCTGGAGACAGGTGAAAAGCAACCATACATTGATGTCTGTCTCCCTCTCTGCCTCTCTCCCTTCCCCTCTTTCTGAAA